>JAXQQM020078609.1:0-16152 GCA_034641835.2 Pinus albicaulis | reverse complement strand
ATTTTAGAGTCAGCCTTTGCAGCTTTCCTTCAGTGATCAAACATGCTCTTACAAAGTGATCTTAAAGTGTCAAGGTCAAATTTTGTCATTTCAGTGAGCCTTCAAGCAAAATTTGGTCACTAGGCATTAGGTCTAGGGGTTGCTTTTACTCCTGTCAAAGTTGTCCAAATGTCGGTCCATGTCACCATTCAGCTGAGTGTACCATCATTCATAGGGTTTTCATCATCATGTCAAGTTCCATTGGGTCATTTTATAGCTTGTTCATGCTTCAGTTGTGCCTAGGTAAGGTTCATTTCCCTCTCCTAGGGTTTTGAAGGTAATTTCTCTTGGATGGTCAAATCATCAGCAAAACTTGTATCCTAATGTTCATACACCTTCCCCTATCCTTAATTTACCTTATTAAACACTTCCCATCACTGAGATCCCCCAAATTCCTCATTTTTGCACAAACCCTAGTTTCTTGCTACAACTTGGCAATTTTCTAGGCTAGGCCTGTGTTTTGCCCTTTTGGACCCCTTCCCGTAACTCAATTTCTGAGATTCCACTTTCCCCTACTTCCTAACATCCCTCCCTACTTCCCAAAAATTTTCCAAGAATTTAGAAGCCCCTTATCCCCTTCATTTCGCTTCATTTCGACAAATCCTTTGTTCCACACATCGGGATAGGTTTCACTCAAATGATTTTCCAGAGCAATAAAAGATGAATTTTGGAAAAATGAGAGAGGTTTTTGTCCAAAACATGCCAAATACAAAAAAATTCCTTCACGTTTTACACAGGTATCATGGTTTTAGAGAAATGTCAAAAATACAATCGCCTTGGGAGAATTGATGCACCTCTGAAGTGACCTTGGGAAAATAAATATCTCTCTTAGCTTGGTTGGCCAAATGACTTCTGTGATGAGTCAAAGATAACTAGACACAAATAGATTTCCAATGAACTATCATGAGCTCAATTTGGAGTTGAGGAAGACCTTCAAAAGTTGACTGCAACAGCACTCTGCCTTGAGGCAGCCTCATTCTGCTCATTTTGACCAGTCTTGGGAGATTTGATTTTTGACAGGGTAAATGAACTCCAAATTGACAAATTCCACTTGGGTTGGAAAGTAGACTCAAATATATTTCCAACGAGCTATCACACGCCAAATTTGGACACTGAGAAGGCCTCCAAAAGCCTCCTGCAAAATGAACTATTTATGGCGTGGTGCATTGGGTAGGAGCGCGACGCATTGAAGGTGCGCGACGCATAGAACAATTTTTCCCAATGTAAATTAACACTGGCGCGGTGCATCCAGCCTGTGCGGCACGTTGGGCTGGGGCGCGGCGCACAGAGCCTCCAAGCAAATTTTTTACCACTGCTTCATCAAAAGTTCAAATTAACTCGAATTCCTCGCTCCGAGTAAGTGTGGATGCCTTTGTCATTGCTATTAAAAAAATGTTTGGTGTAGTTTGAAATGAGATATAAGAATTTGTAATGTCAAATTGCAAACCCTATTACCTTGCTTAAAACTACTCCTTTGGGTTTTGAGTTGGTGTTTTAAAATGGTTTGTGCCACATATCCCATTTTTCTTATCCCATTATCTCCTCACCATCCTGTTATATCCCAAGGTTATTCACTTCCAAGTCCATCTCCTATCCCTAAGCTACTTCACTTCCTATCATTTTTCCTATTCCCCCCATCTCATTTGTAAAATCCCTAAACCCTACTGTCCCCTATCACTCTTCCTCTCATATCACTTATTCCTAAAATCTCATTATCCTATCCCTAAACCTTACCATCTCCCGTGTCCTTTAAAAAAATCCCCAAATCCCATATCTCAAACATATTAAGTGGTTGTCCTCACATTCTAAATGCACTTGACAAAACTCCTTCATTCCCACTGCTCCATTTTTACCACAGTCCCTTCCTACTTGGCACACATTTGGAAATCGGAGGCAAATACACCAAATTGTTGTTTTCCATCTCATACAGGTCAAACATTCACTTGACATAGACTTTCAAACATCATGGAGACGGACACAGATAGCTCATAGGATCGAGACAGTGTTTTCACTACTGAACTGCATGCACCAAGAAGGCATCGAGGAGGCGAAAAAGGCATGTTAGATTCCAAATCTTGGCGGACGCTTCCTTGACTGAGCATAGTACTTGATGAGGGTCCTTCACTCCAAGTTTCAGCAAATTTGGAGTAAATTTTGTCATTTTTGAAATTTTGGTTGCAAAATAGGTTTTTCTGCCCAACGCGTCGTGCCACCCGTCGCGCGCTTACGTTTGAGAGATCTTCTGGAGGAAAAATTTACATTTTTGGATTTTTTATGAAAATTTATGCATGCTCAGGAATGGCCGAGAGATTTCATCAAGTTCTGGGTGGTCTTAAAGGTCTAAAACGCTCCAAAAATGGCCTTTTCTGCCACCTTTTGCACCAGCAGGAACTAGTCTTGGGAGATTGCAGTTTTGGAGGGGCAAATGACATCCAAATTGAAAAATTCCACTTGGGTTGGATAGCAGAAATCCAGGGCTTTCCAACGAGCTATCATGAGCTCAATTTGGACTTCAGGAAGTGCCCCACAAATAGGCTCAAAGTGGCGCGGCGCATTGAGTTTTTGGGCGCGGCGCATAGAGGAATTTTGCCCAATTTTCACTTTTCAGCTCAGAAATTCGGCCAGTTTGACTAGTTTCACTTTTGGATGTAATTTTTAATCTATATTGATGTAATTTTGTAACTATGATGTAAATTTGGCATGTTTTTACTTGTTCTAGAGGATTCATTCACTAAAAAGTGAAAATTGAGTGAATGGATCAGTTTCCTAGCATATAGAGGCAAGTTGTTTAGCTGCCTAGATTTTAGCTCCATGTTTAGAATTGGTTGAAACAACTCCTAGAAGGATGAGCTCGACCCCTAGAGGCATGGGATGGGGTTAGGATGGTCTATATATTGTATTTTCTAAGACATCTTCATGGTTGGACTCTTGGGAAAAGTTTGGCACCTCATTGTATATCCATTTTCAGTTTTTGGCAAAGGAAAGACCAGAGTTTTGCAGCACTTGTTGGGATCCTTGTGGCTTCTGAGTTTTGATGATGTTCTTCTCATGTTATTGTAAGTTTCATTAATGTTATATTTATTCCATTTCCCTTCTCTTTGCTTCTGAATTAAACAAATGAGTAATTGAGGTAGAATTCATTAGTTTGCTGGTGCTCTGCCTTAAACTTTTGTTTAATTTTACATGTTTCTCGTCAGTTTGAAGAGGATCCTTGCACTCTCTTGCCCTCTTCAGCTCCTCAGCAGTCTTTTCAATCCATTCATTTGATCTAAGACATCAAATTCATTGCCTACCCTGCCCCAACTTGAACTCTGCAAGAATTTGGCCTCATCCCCAAGCCCAAAATTGTTTTTCCCTTTTTCCAACAAAAAACCCTAAAAATCAAAATCAAACCCTCCTATTTGTTTATCTAGCCTAAGATCAGTATTCATTATAGGTCATCTCAAGCCCCTTTGAATATTTTCATTGAGATTGACCCGGAGAGAGCCCTCTCCTGTCCTCGTAGGGCTAGCTACAAGGCTGAGCGTGGTTTGGTGTTGTCCTTTTTTTACGCACTTACTTTGACTGAGGTGGAATTGGGAGCTAACAATGTAAGCTAACACCAATATTTCTTGGAATGTAGGCTTTCATACTTTGACATAGTATTTAGTTTATTTTTGGTTGTAATTGCATAAAAAAATTTAGTCCAAATCATTTTGAGTGAACACTTAACCCGCCTCCAAGGATATTTTTTATGAAAAAAATTATTTGTGGTCCTATAGCAAGGATTTGATGAGAGCTACCCATGAACTAAAGAATTAGTCCTAGTGGGCCTCTGGTGATGATATTCCAACCAATGTTAGAACCGTTATGGCCAATGTACATACTATTTATGATTTGTTTCCATGTATAGTGCTAGGGATAACACAAATGTCAAACCACAAGGAGGCACTATTAGGGTGCTAATAATTTTTTTCAAGCCACAAGGAGGCACTATTAGGGTGCCAAAAAAGTTTGAAAATAAGGCATATTTTCCTATAGTGGTGTGCCCCACCTAGTCAGTCAATTTATTTGCATGACTCTTTAGACAATAACCCCTCCATGGATGTTATTGTTAAAAACTCATTTGTAGTAATCAAGTAGGGAATTGAGAAGATTTTCTCTTGAAGTTGAAGAATTTGGCTTGAAATGATAGGTGCGTCTTTTTTTATGAGAGACCACCACCCAATGTTAGGACCATCATTGGTAATTTTAATATTGATGTGCTTTTCATTCAAGAGGTAATTTTCATTGGAATCAAGTTGCACTTTTTGCTACACAATTGAAATGGTGAACATGTTGCTACTTATCACTAGGAAAGCAAAAGGGGATTATTTGTGTAGTTACCTCTAGGATAGTTCCTCGTATTCTAAATAATGGGGACGATCCAATGATCTAGTCCTGATAGATGACAATCATATTAGCTTGTAGGGTGTAGGGATTTTTTTTTGGTATATGCCCCCAATGATCCCTTTAGATATGGATGGACCAGTCATTGCCTACCATTGAAAGGGTCGTTGGGGTGGACTTCAACATGGTTAGAGTGGGACGAGTAATTCATTGGAAGCCATGAAACAACTCTATGATTAGGTTGAATTGAATTGAAGGAATTTTAATGATGTCCACGAGACCAAGTGGTTCAAGGGACCCAGAACTCCAAACCAAAAAAAACATCACATTCTCAAGTTTCCCTCTAAAACAACCTTATTCCCTCAACCTTGATCAAGAAATTTGCAGTTTTGTGAAGCCCTGCTTATGTTGAAATATGTAACTAGGTTCGATATTCATAATGTATTATGTAATCTTGATTTTTTTATTTGATGTAAAAGATAAAGAAAAAATATTATTATTATTATTATTATTTTATAGCATGGGTTTCATGCTCTAGGTTAATTTATTTATAGGTCAAGCACCCATTGTGTGCTTCTAAGGCTTTTTCAAAGATTCAAAGAAGTAAAATAGTCATTTGGGAATCATGTATCGGTTAAAAAGTATTTATTTCAGTCAAACCATTTCTAAAGACCCTCCAAGATCAAGTCAGCCTTGCATTCAACAATTCAACCTACAAGAGAAGTCAAGTCGGCCTTATTAGGGCTCCCTAGAAGCCTATATATAAGAGGCACTCAACCTCATTTGTATCTCATCCAAGAATTTCAATCCATGAGAAGATAATGACTTAAAAGGAAATTAAAGAATATGAGAACGAAAAGAAGAAAGATCGAAGTATTTTGAGAGACCGTTTTTGGGCTAAATACTCTCACACATGCGAAAGAATTAGGGCATATTTTAGTTGCAGCAAAACTGAATTGCAGTTACATCAAGGAGTTGAATGTAGTGTTAAAATAATCAATATTTAAGACTAAATCATCAAGGAAAGAGAAGCATACTAAACGAAGGAAGAAGGAGATTCAATCTACCATATTCCTTGCACATGTGCGAAACTGCAAGGATTTTAGGAAGGCCGAAAATTGCAGACTTGTAATAGAAGCTGAAATTATGAAGTGAAGCAAAAAATCTAAAGAGTTGAAGTACTTTGACTTGCATTGACATTGTGGAAGAGAAGTCATCAAAGGAGAGGTTGACTTGGTTTTGGAGGGGTCATTATCTTGGGTCTTAGGTCTTGGAATTCGTCATTTGAAGATTCTATAAGAAGAGAATAATTCTTGTGGATTTTCCTCTCAAAGGAGAGGTTTTGGCCCTAGCTAGAAACCTATATCGTGTGTCCTATTTTCTCATTGATATTAATATTTTGGTAGTTATTTCATGATAAGAATACCATAATAATCAACTAAAGGAGAAGCTGACTACAAGTACATCAAAAATGAACTAAAAGAACATCACAAGAAATTATCAAAGTAAAGAGAAATCACCCTAATCTAGGTTACCTAGATTTCTCAACATGGTATCAGAGCTAAGCTGACATAAAGAAGAGGAAACTTTATATCACTCAATTGAATAAGTATACATAAGGGCCAAGCATAAGAAGAGCATCAAGGAAATCAAATCATCAAGGTGAAAAAAGAGCATCAAGGATACCCATCCATCACATCACAAGGATCATCATCTTGAAGGAAGAAATCTTAGAAGAAGGAAGACCTCAAGGACCCTACCTCCATTAAAAATAAATAAAAATAAAAAAGACTCTACACACGATGTATTTTGGGAAATATCCACATTATACATCATCATCCAAAAGAAAGCAAGAATAACACTTCAACATCATCAAATAAGTCAAATTTATCTCCCTCTCATTGAAGAAAGGATCACACCTTGAACATCTCTCCTTATATTGAAGAAGAAGCATTATCATTCTTGAAGAAGGAAGACATCATCAAGGAAGAAACTAGTGGAAGACACCATCAAGGATGTATCTTAATTTCAAAATTAAGTACTTTATATTTTATGTCTCAACTTACAAACCAAATGACTTCTTTCTGCAAGTAGAACAATAAACTTGTTGGGATATCAAACTACCTTGCATGGAATAAGAGAATAGATTTAATTCTCACGGAGAATGAATTTAATGAATATGTCAAGGGCTTAATCATCAAACCACCACAATATAAATATCAAGCACTGTCAAAGTACATGAAAGGAGAAATAAGGGCTCAAAGGATCCTCATTGAATCAATCAAGGATTATCTCATCCCCTATGTAGCAAAGCTTAAGACATCTAAAGAGATCTATGACAAGTTTGTGGAGTTTTTTTTTGTAAGTATTGTAGGAGAAATAATATCTTTAAGAACCGAATTATACAAGATGAAAGTATCAAGGGAATAAGGGGTTCATATCTCATGAAGGTATCTCAAATAATATATCAACTACAATAGCTAGGAGAAAAAATGTCAAATCCATATGTTAAAAATACTGAGAGGGGGGGGTGAATCAAGATTAGGGCCGAAACTTTTTACTTTTTTTCTTTCTTAAAGCTGCGTTTCTTTTTGGCTGCATCCAACATGTATGCCCAGAGATCTTATTATGTCTTTACTTATATAATTGCATCATTCATTCATCAAATGTTTAGTAGTAAGTATAGAACAATAGTTATAACAAAACCATCAAACATGTTTCACGAGAGAACACCAAGATTAAGGTGGAAAACCCAATTTTGGGAGAAATCCCACCATGTTGTTATCTCAGTAATCCAATATTTATTATAAAGAAAACTTCTTACAATTTATGTTGGTGCAGATTTTATAATTGGAAGCACAGTGACCCACTGTGTAGAAAGGCTACAACCTTCGCTGCTGTCAGCCTACCAACGGAAGGGAGCTACAACTTCCCCATTGAAGGGCTTCACCCCGCACCACTACACAAAAATGCCCATCAATTTCATACTGATCCACCAGCTTCACACAACATGTTCTGTAAGCCACCGGACATTCATTTCTTCACATACCCCGCACCAGCTTCTTCATGATTCGTCGCGATGTAAACCGTAGATTCACCATCTGTAAATCATTATATCCATAGGTGCATCATAGATTCAGATATATCAATTAAGAACATAGTACGTCCATGCAGATATTTCTTAGATAAATTTATTCATTCACCACCCTTACTCATGCACACATTGTACAATAATCGTCTTCTCCTTATATAGTTTTTTCCTTTAGTAAAACCATGAGTCAAAACCATCCAACCGCTGATGGTATTCCTTCTTTTATTGGAATTTTATTTATCAAATTCGTGGAATTTGATAAATATCCACAACCTTTGGCAATTTAAAATATATAATAGAACTTTATATTAATAACCAGCACTTTTAAATAGACCTTAACAATGAGCAATATAAATTAAATTGGGGCCTAGCGCTAACAATCGACTCGATCGAAGGGCTCATGTTCCATCGCGCCGCAACATCAAAATCGATGGATATCGCTTGGGTAACTTGCACGGGCAATAACACGCGATGGCATGCCATACCTGGGTTATCCTTTGCGCACCTTCCGAACATAGCCACCGTCCGATGGCATCTTCCCAGATCAACGGTATGTATCAATATCGCTGGGCATCCTAGGTCGAACTATAACGCGTGATGGCGCACAGTGACAAGTGGTTTTCCGTGGGTCCTCCTTGCCACGTGTCGAATGATTTATGGAATCGCTCCCAACTCCTCAAATACTGCTCACTCTGCATAGGTAGTGCGATGAAAACCATAAACCGCCTTCACTGTTCACTCGGTCACGGTTCCGCTCTTCCACGCAGGGTTCCGTCGCACTTCCTTTTGTTACGTTCTACCTCTTTCCTTCCAAGTTCCGTTCATGATTCCAAAGGGTTAGTATGGGTTTGTGCTATCCTTCTTACTTAGTTAACTCTGGTGTATCTTCGGCATGATTTCAATAAACAACAAACAAATGTAGTTCTCTTCCGACGGGATTTTCACTACCATTAGGATAGAGTTAGTTATACGCAGGCTTCCTCTATGAGGGGAATGAAGAACCAATGGATGGGATTTCCTCACAAACATAAAATCTAGAAAATTCAATGTCATTCTGTCTTCAATTATGCTATAATATATCAACCTTCCATTGCATGTTCGGAGTTCTATCCTGTCATAGTTCTGCTTCTAACTGCACATTCAAGTTCTTGATTCTGCAAGCAAAACCATCATATCTCCACAACCATTAATTCATTCAACGAATTTATTACTTATCACGGATTCCATCAGGGTGAATTACCATTTACTATAACATTCACTTATTCTTTTCTATTCGATGGCCTTTTTCTCCTACTTTGTCTCTGGACAATTTTGCTTCAATTATGCACTCTTCTTCTGCTGCTACTTTGATTTTCCTCTTTTCATGGTTACAGTTTCAGATGCTCCTTCTTTGGAATTGATTCTTTTGCCATCAATGACAACATTTCCAACAATCTCCCCCTTTGGCATTGATGGCAATACTGTTCCTCTGATTGTCTTTATAGAAGCTCCCTTTTTTTTCTTTTCCTCCCCCTTTGACATCAATGGCAAAGAGTTGATCAAGATCCTTTGAACTGACAATACCATGCTCCCCCTGAGATCATGCTGTATCTTCAAACAAAAATGACTTATAAATGCCAAAAATGCATCCTTTTCATATGACCAATGCTACCCCTTAGCCTGTACATTCAGAGATGCCCAACAACACCTCACAACCAATTTAATCTTCTGTATTTAAGTAGATCTGATCCTCTGCATGGCAGAGAGTACTCCTAGTTTCTTTCTAAGATATTCGAACGCTTCCTTGGGTAGAGGTTTGGTAAATATATCAGCAACTTGTTCTTTGGAGGGAACATACTCCAATTTCACTTTTTGTTCAAGCACTTGTTCACGTAAGAAGTGATATTTGATGGGAATGTGCTTGGTCTTGGAATGCATAACAGGATTCTTTGAGATACTGATGGCACTTGTGTTATCACACATAATGGATATAGGAGGTGAAAATTTGATTTGAAAGTCTTGTAAGGTTTGCATCATCCAGAGAAGTTGAGTGCAACATGATGCGGCAACCACATATTATGCTTCTGCTGTAGATAAGGCAATAGAGCTTTGCTTCTTGCTGAACCAAAATACTAACCGGGGGCCCATATAGAATGCACCACCATTGGTGCTTTTCCGATCATCAACATTTCCAACCCAATCTGCATCAGTGTATGCATGAAGAGTAAGATCAGCATTCTTTGGATACCATAGTCCAAAGTCTTGAGTTCCTTGTAGATATTTGAATATTCTTTTCACAGCCTAAAGGTGAGACTCTTTTGGATTAGCTTGGAATCGTCCAACAATCCCAACTGCATGCATAATGTTTGGTCTTGTCCCAGTGAGATAAAGTAGACTTCCTATCATAGATCTGTATTCTGGTTGATTCACCGTGGGGGAATCATCATTAGAACTGAGATTACATCCGGTTATCATTGGTGTACTTACAGGTTTGCAATATTCCATGCCATACTTCTTCAGGATTTGCTTGAGGTATTTTTCTTGTGATAAGAATATGCCATTTGTTTCTTGTTGCACTTGCAAGCCAAGAAATAATGTTAGTTCCCCAAGTAAAGACATTTCAAATTCTTGCTGCATATCAGAAGCAAATTTCTGACTCATGGACTCTTCATTACTTCCAAAAATGATATCATCAACATATACAACCACAATCAATAGTTTTTCATTTTCAGTTTTTGTGTATAAGTTGCTATCAACAGACCCCTTTGAAAATCCTTGTTGATGAAGATATTTGTCAAGACGATAATACCATGCCCTTGGAGCTTGTTTGAGACAATATAGAGCCTTTTTAAGTCTACAAACAAGATTTTCATCATTTCCCAAAATGAATCCTTCTGGTTGTTCTATATAAACTTCTTCTTCTAGATCTCCATTGAGAAAAGAAGATTTAACATCCATTTGATAAACTTTGATTTGTTGGAAGCTTGAAAAAGCAAGAAACATTCTTATGGCTTCAAGTCTAGCTACAGGGGAAAATGTTTCTTCAAAGTCTATACCTTCTTGTTGAGCATACCCTTTGCAAACAAGTCTAGCTTTATTTCTTATAACATCCCCATTCTCATTTAACTTGTTTTTGAATATCCATTTAGTTCCAATGACATTTTTGTCATGAGGTCTTGGTACTAATTCCAAAGTGTGATTCTTTTCAATTTGATCAAGCTCTTCATTCATGGATTGAATCCAACATTCATCTTTGCTAGCTTGATTGACATTGTGTGGTTCAATAGTGGATAGAAATGCCAGATAGCTAGAAGATCCCACAAGAGTCCTTCTTGTTTGTACACCTGATCCCTTTTCTCCCAAAATTTGAGATTTTGGATGATTCTTTTGAACATATCTGGATGGAGCTTTTTCAGATAAATCATCTTCGGGTTCTTCATTGGGTTCACTATCTATATCATTCCTATTTGATGTAGAAGGATATATGTCATCATCGTCTTCATCTGTTGTTTTTTTTTCTTCTTTTGGAGCTGCAGGAGACTCATCAATAACAACATCAATACATTCAACAATCTTTCGAAGTCTTTTATTGTAACATTTATATGCTCTACTTCTAGAGGAGTAACCAAGAAGTATTCCTTCATCTGCTTTGGGTTCAAACTTGCCAAGTTTTTCATCATTATTTTTGATAAAGCATTTTCTTCCAAAAACTCTAAAATGCTTCACAGTGGGAGGATTACCATACCAGAGTTCATATGGAGTTTTATCACTATTTACACGAACATGTGCCTTGTTAAGAATGTTTACTGCTGTATGTGCTGCTTCTCCCCAAAATGTGTCAGGTGTTCTGGAATCATCAAGCATAGCTCTAGCCATTTGTTGAACTGTTCTATTCATTCTTTCTGCAACACCATTTTGTTGTGGAGTGCCAGCTACAGAAAACTGTCTTTTTATGCCATGTTGTTCACAAAATTCAAGGAATTCATCTGATGTATATTATCCTCCTCGATCAGATCTGAGGCACTTAATTTTTAGATCTAATTCATTCTCAACTAGTGCTTTGAATATTTGAAATTTCTCAAATGCTTCATCTTTGTGTTTAAGCAGCCCAATCCAACACATTCTAGAGAAATCATCAATGAATAAGATATAGTATTCTTCACCACGTGGTGACTTTTTCTTCATAGGTCCACATATGTCAGTATGAATGAGTTCAAGAGGCTTACTTGATGATCCTTCCTTGGCATTAAATTGTACTCTGGTTTGCTTACCAAATTGGCAAGATTTGCATATGATATTTTCAGGTAGAGTAATATTGGGAAGATCACAAACAACTTTAAGTCTGCTTGATTTGTTGATTTGAGAGAAGCTCAGATGCCCCAACCTTCTATGCCATAGCCAGTTTTCTGAAGATTTACTCAAGTAACATTGTTCTTTGCAGTTCTTTAATACATACGGGTTGCTTGGAGTTCTTTTTCCTTTTATAATTGTTTTACCCGTATCAAGATCACGTACCACACATTCTTTTGAACTAAAGACAACTTCGGTTCCTTGATCACACATTTGACTTACACTTAACAAGTTATGCTTTAATCCATCCACATACATGACTTCATTAGCTTTCACCTTTTCTTTTAGAAAAATAGACCATTTTCCCTTAATGACCGCAGGAGTGTCATTTCCAAATGTACCATTTTTTTCTTTTTCTAGAGCACTATATGCAAGAAGTTTGTCTTTATCACCTGTCATGTGTCTTGAGCATCCACTATCAATGTACCATTGGTTTTCTTCATCTTCTGCAAATAACACTATGCCACAATTTTCAACCTGTAATTCCTTCTTTTTCCATACTTTGGAGCTTGAAGGATCATGTTCTTTTGGCTGAACTTTGCTCCTGCATTCAGATTCTTCATGGCCAAAGTTATTGCAATAAGCACATTCAACTTCATTTTGAAGAGGAGAAAAGTTGTTATAGGTATTCTTCTTTGTTTCAATATCAATCCTTTTCTTTCTTGCTTCTCTTGTCATGATGGTTTTATATGCTACACATTGAACAGCTTTATGACCAAAATTGTGACATGAGAAACATTGTCCATTGAAGAAGAAATTTATGCGATCATGAAATCTCCTTCTTGAATTTACCTGTTGATTGGTGTTTCTTTGAAAGATATTCCTGTTAGTATTCTTTGAATTGAGATGATCATGCTTTACCTGCAAAGATTCTTTATTCCCTTACTGAGTGGCAGCATGTTGTATACCAGTTGTAGCTGCTTTTAGATAATTTGGTGCTAAAGCCTGAGAATATTCTCCGATATATCCAAGACCTGTCTTTATAAGGGGAGAATGTTGTACCTTGATAATCTCATCTAAGGTTTCAGATCCTTTAGCAAATCTAAGATTCAGAGTCTTTACTTTCTCAAGTTCTTTTCTTAGACTTACTACTTCACATTCTAATTTCTCATTGTGTTTTTCCTTTTCTTCAAGCTGATTTTTCAGAGTTTCTATGATTATTTTACTCTCTTCTAAGCAAATTTTGAGTTGATTGTTTTCATCAAGAAAATCATTGTCTTCTAGAGCATCCACAAAATTATCCTTTTCTTCTCTAGATTCTTTTTCAAATGCCATGAGAAGTCTAAGATCTTGTTCACATTCTTCCTCACTATCAGATAACCCATCACTGTCTTCATGAGTATAGTAACTTTTTCTAGTGCTAAAACGATTCTTATTCCTTCTTGCTACTTCCTTCCCCTTGTTATGTGTTTCTTTATGAGGACACTTAGCAGCATAATGACCAACTCTTCCACAATCAAAGCATTTGAAAGGAAGCTTACCTCTGAACCATCCTGTGCCAAGTTGAAGTTTCTTTACAAAGTTTATCTCATCTTCTTCTGAGATATATCCTGATCCTTCTATTTTTTGTACTTCCTTCCCTTTTGTAGAAGTTCTAAAGACTGCTTCTTTGACTTCAGATGGTCCTCCTCTTCTCATTTCATATGTAGTTAGTATGCCATGAAGTTGCACCACAGTAAGATTTTGAAGATCCTGCTTTTCTTCAAGAGCAGAAACTTTTGACTCAAATTTTTCCGTTAGTGATCTTAAAATTTTCTCAACCAGAGTAGATTCGGTTATTGTTTCTCCCATATTTCTCATACGATTTACAATATCATCAAGACGTAAAAATAAATTTGCAATGCTCTCCTCATTATCCATTTTTAGATTCTCATATTGAATTCTGAGAGTTTGGAGTTTAGCACTTTTTACCTTTGCATCACCTTCATAACTTAGAATGATTTTGTCCCATATTTCCTTTGCTGTATTCAGCTGCATAACTTTGACAAATTCTGATTCAGTTAGACTTCCCAATAGAGCATTGACCACCTTTGCATTGGTTTCATAATTCTTTCTTTTCGTCGAATCTGTTGGTACGGCAGCTGGATATTGATATCCTCCTTCAACAATTGCCCATACATCTGCTCCCAGAGACTGAAGATAGGATCTCATCCTTGTTTTCCAGAAGATTAAATTGTTTCCGTTAAAGAGCGGAGGCCTGATAGATGTTGTTCCATCTTGATTACTCATCTTGCTTGATCTTCCTTCTAGCGGCTAAGCTTTTTCAGAAGGACCCGCTCTGATACCAATTGTTGGGAAAAATACTGAGAGGGGGGGGTGAATCAGTATTTAGGGCTGACAATTTTTACTTTTTATTTATCTTAAAACCATATGCTATTTTACAGAATCCAACATGTATATCTAGAGATCTTATTATGTCTTTACTTAGATCATTGCATCATTCATTCATCAAATGTTTAGTAAACAGTAAGTATGAACAGAAATAACAGAACAAACCATCAAACATAAGCCACACATATGAAAACCAGTATTTAAGGTGGAAACCCAATTTGGGAGAAAACCACCGCTGCTGTTATCTCAGTCTTCAATATTTATTATAAAGAAAACTTCTTACAATTTATGCTGGCGCAGACTTATACCAGCACGTAGGCACCTACCTGCAGAAAGGCTACAACCTTCTCTCGTTAACCAGCTACCACTGGAAGGGAGCTACAACCCCCTCACTGAAGGCTTCGACCCTCAGCACCACTGCGGACCACGTTCCATCAATTTCCATACTAGATCTACCAGTTTCCACACAACATACCTTGCAGGCCACCAGATTTATTCATTTTCTTTAGTACACTCACACCAATTCTTCATGATTTCATCAGTCGATCAAACCAGAGATTCATATTCGTCAGATCATTATATCCATGGCTGCATCATAGATTCAGATTTATCAATTAAGAACAGAGTTCGTCCATGCAGATATTCCTTAGAGAAATTTATTCATTCACCACCCTTACGCATGCACACTTTGTACAATAATCGTCTTCTCCTTATATAGCTTTTGCCTTTAGTAAAACCATGAGTCAAAACCATCCAACCGCTAATGGTATTCCTTCTTTTATTGGAATTTTATTTATCAAATTCGTGGAATTTGATAAATAAAAATTATCCACAACCTTCGAAAATTTAAAATATATAGTATAACTTTATATTAATAGCCAGCGCTTTTAAATAGACCTTAACAATGAGAAATATAAATTAAATTGAGGCCCAACGCTAACAATCGACCCGATCGAAGGGCTCAAGTTCGATCGCACCGCAACATCCAAATCGACGGATATCGCTTGGGTAACTTACATGGGCAATAATGCGTGATGGCGCACCGTACCTGGGTTATCCTTCACGGATCTTCTGAACACAGCCACCGTTCGATGGCATCTTCCCAGATCAACGGTATGTATCAATATCGCTGGGCATCCTAGGTTGAAAAATAATGCGCGATGGCGCACAGTGACAAGCGGTTTTCCATGGGTCCTCCTTGCCACATGTCAAATGATTTATGGAATCTCTCCCAACTCCTCAAATACTGCTCACTCCGCATAGGTGGTGCGATGAAAACCACCTTCACTATTCGCTCAGTCACGGTTCCACTCTTCCACGCAGGGTTCCGTCGCACTTCCTTTTGTTACGTTCTACCTCTTTCATTCCAGGTTCCATTCATGATTCCAAAGGGTTAGTCTGGGTTTGCGCTATCCTTCTTACTTAGTTAACTCTGGTCTATCTTCGGCAGGATTTCCAATAAGCAACGAACAAATGTAGTTCTCTTACGATGGGATTTTCACTACCATTAGGATAGAGTTAGTTATATGCAGGCTTCCTCTATGAGGGGAATGAAGAACCAATGGACAGGATTTCCTCACAAACATCAACTCGAGACAATTCAATGTCATTATGTCTTCAATTCTGCTATAATATATCAACCTTCCATTGCATGTTCGGAGTTCTATCCTGTCACAGTTCCGCTTCTAACTATACATTCAAGTTCTTGATTGTTCAAGCAAAACCATCATATCTCCGCAACCATTAATTCCTTCAATGGATTTCTTACTTATCGCGGATTCCATCAGGGTGAATTAATATTTACTAGAACATTCACTTATTCTTTTCTATTCGATGGCCTTTTTCTCCTACTCTGTCTCTGGACTATTCTGCTTCAATTATGCACTCTTCTTCTGTTGCTACCTTTCTTTTCCTCTTTTCATGGTTACAGTTTCAGATGCTCCTTCTTTGCTGATTCTCTTGCCATCAATGATAACATTTCCAACACCATATTT
>JAXQQM020071233.1:0-80910 GCA_034641835.2 Pinus albicaulis | reverse complement strand
AGATTATAACTTAACGGGGAGGTAGCACCTTCATTAAGAACTGATTATTTTATTAAACCTATCATTAAGGAGTGGAAAGATGGAACCTTAAAAATTTTGCTTTAGATGTTTCTTCCCACGTCATTCTTGTTGTCGAGTGTGAACTTCATCCATGCTTTTTGTTGAAGTTTTATCAGATTTTATCTCTTTATGATCATGTTTTATCCATGTCGGTTGACATCAGAATAGTTTTTGGCATGCAAGTAAACTTTGAGAAAGCAACCCCTGAGTCATCCTGAAGTCAAAGTCTTTCTGCATATACATCAAAAAATGTTAGGACATGCTAGTGAAAAGTTGGAAACTACTAATTAACTATTGTTTGTTTTCTTTTCATTTTTTTTTTTTTTAATTTTATTATCACGAGAATCAGTAATTAACTACTGTCATTTTTATTATTTATTTATTTATTTATTTATTTATTTTTTTTTTTTATTTTTTTTTTTTTCAGTATTAGGAGAATTTCTTTCTTTTTCCTTTATTTTTTATTTTTTGGGTATTAGGAGAATTCCTAAACTTACTGCTTGTCTCCGAGGAGGCCCAGGGTCATGTCTGAGGGACTGACCCTATACTCCTGAACCTAATACATTATGCAACTGCCCACAGACACGCTAGATGTGTTAACTGAGTTTCAAACTTGGGTGGGGCCTCAATATTGCTCAGCAAAAACTTTCTTCCTTGGACTAATCTGGGGGAGGTCCAGGATCAACCTTTGTGGCTGCCTTATCACACCAAGAGTATATCCAGCAACCTGTAAGCCAGATATAAGCTAGATATACCAGATCTTATGATTTAGCAAGAGCGGAGACTCTAGGAAATGGGGAGTCTACTCCTTGAGGCGAGATCATAGCAGGCCATATACTCAATGGGATTTGAACCGCAGTCTCGTTAGTTTTACCCAGTGAGGCCATATACTCAATGGGATTTGAACCGTGGTCTCGTTAGTTTCACCCAGTGAAACTTACTGTTAAACCACATATCACTGTATAATTAACTATTCTTTATTACTTGAAACATTTCTAGAAATTTAAATTCCCTGGATGATTGGATTGCTCTAACACTAAGCCGCTTGCCCTTTCATGAGGTGGGTTAACTGAGTTTCGAACTTGGGTGGGGCTTCAATATTGGTCAGCAAACACTTTCCAATGCAAGTCGTCCACCATTTGGCCTAGCACAATAGGCTAATTAACAATTTTCTGTTACTTGAAACATTTCCGAAACTTTTAAGTCCTTGGTTGGTTGGATTACTCAAACACTGAGCTACTTGGCCCATGCAAACACTTTCTAATGCAGGTTGTCCACCGTTTGGTCTAGCACAATAGGCTAATTAACAATGTTTGTTACTTGAAACATTTTTGAAACTTTTAAGTCCTTGGCTGGTGGGATTGCTCTAACACTGAGCCACTTGCCCCTTCATGAGGGACGCCCTTAAGGGTTCAACATAGATGTGTGTATTCCTATTTCCAACACCCTCGTCAGGCCACACTTTGGCTAAGGTCCCCTGGCTAACCTCAAGCAAAACTAGCTCTATCCCCATTTTGAAAATTATACATACTAAGATTTACCCCAGATTTTCCCTTGGCCAGTGTGCTGCTGTACTACTGAGCTACATGCCCCTTCATTGTGGGCATCATTAATGGTTCGACCTAGATGTACGGATTTCTATCTCCAACAAAGAAAACACCTAATTTGGAAGTAAAGCATCAAAACTGAACGAAAGAGAATGTATAATGAACAAAGTTTTTATGCCAACATTCTACCATATTCCAAAGTTTTCATGTTTGACTTCTAAGTAATTTATATAGATTTTAATCATTGCTTTATGTTTAATTGAGTATAATTGCAACCCAATTCGTTTCATATTTAATCATCCCTGAATTAGGTGTGCTCATGCTCCTAAGTCATGACTTTTGGACCTGTGTGTGGAAGTGCTCGTTGCTCTGTTTCCAAAGGTTTTGAAAGTGGTCATTTCAAAAGTCATCCCCATTTCCAAATGTTGTCCTTACCCTGTTTCAGGCAACTAAGACTTCAAAATATTGTGCTCTTTGGTTGAATCGAAAATTTTATTTGCATATGAAAGACTGGGAATCCAAAAGGAAAAAGTGGTTCCATTTAAAGATATGGAAACCTAAATTATCCAAATTCTTTTTATTACACTCCATCCATCTATTTCGTTGCAACATTCCTAGTCCTTTAGTATTCAATTATAACTCTATAAAATCAAGATGGCCATCCATATTCAAAGGCTTTTTCTTTTCTTTGCGTTATCTTCTAATAAGGATTTTTATTTCCAAGTAATTCAACTACCAAAGGTAGTACATGCGAGTAGAGAAGTAATTCAACTACCAGTTATTCTCCTACATAGTACATGCTTTGATATATTATAACAAAAGTCTTACCAATACAATAACATTGATTGTTGTATGTGGACATTTTTGTTTAGGATGGTCCATTACATAATCAAGATGAGGAGCTGGATCATGCAATTGCACTTTCTCTTTCCGAAGAACTAACCAAACCAAATGGTATATGATGGCAATTTCATTTTTTTACAGTTACTTTTAGTTTAATTATATCATTTAGCTCGATGCTTTTCATATATTCAACTAAACTTTTGTTGCTTAACAAGACTTTGTCATTTCCATGTTTTAGTGAAACTGTTTATGGTTTGATACTCTCATACAACCTTTATCAAGTTACATGCACCCTCATTAGAAAAAAAAAGAGAATTTTGCTTGCCATGACTATCTTTCTTTGTCATTGTTGACTTAAGAAAGTATTTTAGCTAAGAAACTAGTTTCAAGGTTATGGCATAACTTGTCATATAAATTGAACAAAATTTATATCCAAAATGTTAACTTGTAAACTACTTAGTTGGTTTTAGGCTTTCCATTTAAAATCTACTTCAGTTTGAACTTTGAACGAGTTGTTCCATAGACTTGAATATTAAGAGATTTTGGTGTAAGGATTAAAAACTAGCCCATAAGGCCTCTCAGTTATTCATTTATTTTATATGAATATAACATTTACTATTAAATTAGAACCACTCGGCACAAATACGTCATAGATCAAGATCATACTTTGTAGAATGTCGTAGAATAAAAATAGGAGCAAGGACACTGAATTCTTTCAGTTTTCCTGGTTCTTATTCCTTTGGTGTATCTTTGCACCTTTAGGGGAAATTGCTAGTTTAAAGTCTAATTCTTTAAAGGGTGCTAGCTCAATGGAAGAGCACTTGCTTTACAAGCAGGAGGTTGGTGGTTTGATTCCATCGTGCCCTGATATTCATATATAGGGAATGACGAAGATCAGTTTTTGGTGACGGATGCTCTTTTGACCATCACCAATGAGCTTATGGTGACATTTTTTGACCCTCACCAAAATATGAAATGGTGACGGTCAATGAACGCCACCATATATACGCATCAATAGTGACGACCATTAAAGGTCCATCACCATAAATCGTTGTTGTTGATATGAAATGGTGAGGGTCAATGTTTGTCATTATAGTCATTATTCGTGACGGACCTTGATGTCACCAATGAGTTTATGGTGACGGTCAATGAACGTCACCATATATATGCACCAATAGTGATGGCCATGAAAGGTCCATCACAAAAAGTCATTGTTATTCATATGAAATGGTGATGGTCACTGTCCGTCATTATAATCAATATTCGTGATGGACCTTGAATGTCACCACAACACATACTTTCGGCGACGCCACCTTTGGTGACGTTCAGTTTTTTGGTAACGAAGGCTATTGTCCGTCACCATTGCTCGTATGAAATGGTGACAGTCACTATCTGTCACTATAAATCATTATTGGTGACGGACCTTGAATGTCACCACAACACCTATACTTTCGGTGACGCCACCTTTGGTGACGTTCAGTTTTTTGGTGACGGAAGATTATTGGTGACGGACCTTGAATGTCACCACAACACCTATACTTTCGGCGACGCCACCTTTGGTGACGTTCAGTTTTTTGGTGACGGAGGCTATTGTCCGTCACCATTTCTCATATGAAATGGTGACGGTCACTATTCATCACTATAAATCATTATTGGTGACGGACCTTGAATGTCACCACAACACCTATACTTTCGGCGACGCCACCTTTGGTGACGTTCAGTTTTTGGTGATGAAGGCTCTTTTGACCCTCACCAATGAGCTTATGGTGACCATTTTCGCCCCTCACCAATGTGATTTTTTCCTGTAGTACTGATAGTATTCACATGGTCACCGCCATACTGCAAATCCATCTCTCTAATCAAGATAAGATCACACACTGTTATTGCATTATTTACTCGCAATTCAACCATACTATGAATTATGAATACCTCCCGAGGTTACGAGCGGCAAGGGAAGAATTAAGTTTGAACTCCCTGAAGGAGCCACACCAACCAAAACCAAACACTCAGAGATGGCAGAAGGGAAAAATTCCCAAATGCCCAATCATCTCAAAGCATCCACTTCAGGCATGGGGAGTAGTGTTTTTCTCACACCATCTACTAAATAGGAACCTTTAATCCATGCACCATTTGCATGAGCCATAACCATAAAATAGAGATGTGCCCCATGATGAAAAAATTTCGGCACCTTTGCATTCAACACAACTTCCAAGTCCAGGAATGTGTGCGTACCCTTAGTACTATTTTAGAAGAGCACGAGTTTTCTCTCGAAAAAGCAACCATAACGAAAATTCTTCCACCATTAACGTTGATGATACACAACACCATATATGATTCATCTCATAATGCATGGGAACCATGACTCGTGTTGTCTTCTCATCTTTCATTGGTGTCGAGACCGCTTCAACTACCACAACAGTGGTAGTACCATCGACGATGAAATCCCAACCTGTCTACACCCTTTCAACCTCGTCTGGTTCCACGGGATCAACCACAGAATCATATTCATGTCTCTCAACCAGCACTATTAGGCACTAACCAATTCCTCACGGCCTCGCACAAACCAATTCCCCCTTAGACATCTCGTTTCACTATGACGAAGATATTATGGAGGCCATAACATAACCATATTTTATGTGGGACTCAATGCATCACCGATCATTTTTTCTTCCAAAAAAAATGTTCGGTCCTAGCAACCCATAAACCCATGATATATACGCCATTGAATTCAAGGAATTCCTCCCATCTGGGAAGGTATACTGGTTAAAAAACCCTATCCCAGCGCCTGATGAGTTTGAATAAGGGAATATGTCAAATATTTCACCAACCATTAAGGTGAATATCTCAAGAAAACCAGGCAAAACCGAGGAAATCATGCTAGAGGAAGCATCTCCCCAGACGAGGTAATCGTTTATGAAAACTTATTACAAGAGTATAGGGATATATTCACATGGGATTATTCAAAAATTCCAGGGCTTAGCCCCACCATCGTAGAAAACCACATTGCCACCTAGCCTGACGTATCACTAGTCTGCCAAAAGCAACGTCAATTACACCCATCCAAGGTAGAAGAAATCAAGTAAGAGATTGACAAGCTTCAAAAAGTCGAGTTCATCTACCCAATTGCTTACAAGTCATGGGTTTCTAACCTTGTACCCGTCATGAAAAAATAGGGCAAGATCCCAGTCTGCACCGATTTTAGAGATTTAAATAAAGCTTGTCCGAAGGAAAACTACCCTACCCCATTTATCGACCAAGTCATTGATACTTGCATTGGTCATGAGGCCTTGTCCTTCATGGATGGATTCTCAAGGTACAATCAAATTCAAATTCAACATATGGAATGGTACAAAGCGACATTCATTACCCCTTGGGGCACATTCACATATCAAGTTATGCCTTTCAGTCTTAAAAATGTTGGAGCCACCTTCCAGCGGGCCATGAATTATATCTTCCATGACCTGGCTCACCTCATATTAGATTACTTGGATGACCTCACCGTACGATCCAAGAAATGAAGTGACCATCTAGAGGACTTACGGTTGGTATTCCAATGGTTACGACACTACAACCTATGCTTGAACCCTCTCAAGTGTGTCTTCTGCATTAATGCAAGCAAACTATTAGGATTCATCGTATCCCAATAAGGGATCAGAGTTGACCCCCTCAAGGTCCAGGAAATCAAATAAGTGCCACCACCTAAAACTCTCACGCAACTTAAAAGCCTACATGGGAAAGCAATTCCTTTTCAGCTGCAATAGATTGTTCGTAATTTTCTACTAAAGTCTCTTTTGCAGTTCTCTTTATGAACATAATAATGCTTGTTGGTAAGGCAGGATTATAATAATCAATGGTGATGGAGTTATAAGGTTTCTTATTCGGAGGAAATTTATTCAATATGTGATTAAACCTATGATTAAAATCATTAACTTTCTCTTTCTGCTCCATCTTCAAATTACCCAGCTCTTTCAATAACATGGTCTGGGTTTTTTCATCGACAAATTTCTCAAGGATTAATTTTTTAAACCCCCTCCAATTCTAGATTGAGTTCGGTGGAAGACTGTGGTACCATACAACTACTCTTCCATATAAGGTACAAGGAAAAAGTCTACATGCAACATCATCGTAACATACCTTAAGAATTTACATATGTAGGTAGAAGTTGTCCAAATGGTCCTCTGCTTTCACTAGCTTTTCAGGGTCATAATTTGTTAATAATTTCTTCGGGTGCCTCGACATCTTCTGTAACACACATGGTAGAGAAAATGGGGCCTGAGACATCCAATCTATATCTGGATCTACCATGTATTCGCCTCTAAAATCCTCCTCTTCTTCAAAATCTGAGGAATCTTCCACCTCCTCTTCATGACCACCTAACCCACGGAAAGTATCATTTGAGATTACAACGTTGTATCTGTCACCTCCGTTAAAATATGGAGTCTACTATGGTTTTTATGTGTTCTCTGTAGTCTCTACATCTTCGAGGATGGCGAGAACTAAACCTTCGACTGTGGAAACCACTATCCCGGTAGAAGTGGTTGGGTTCTTATTTGGAAAATATGGAAGGTTATGTATTCCAGGGCTCAAACCAATGGATTTTTCAAAATAACGGGTTATAGGTTGGATGGCCCAGATATTTTCGTCAAATATTTCACAAGTTTGTCCAATAGTGGGCTGAGAAGATTCGTCAACTTCAGGAATGTGAGTAGAGGAGGTTTTGGGAATACTGTTGCTGGAAGAAGAGTGGTGAGGGTGGGTGGAGTTTTCATCCATAAAAATATGGCTTCCCTCCTTCTAGCACCAAAAATGTTGACAATGCTAGAACTGGAAATATTCAAGGGCTCTCCCTAATATGTGGTCCCAATTATACCTCACACTGTTTGGGATAGGAGCCCCATCTGGAATACAACCTTGTTACCAGTTGGCTCTAACTATCAGCAAGAGAGAGGAATTCATATGTGCCTTTGAAAATCAAGTAGTATGCCTGGTGAGTGTTCGGTTCTAGTTGTGTCGAGTTTCTTATATTGTGGAGGAGGGAGAAAAGTGAGCCTCTAAGAGAGAGGTAATAATACCACGCTAGTAGAGACACATACAAATGAGA
This sequence comes from Pinus albicaulis, assembly GCA_034641835.2. Taxonomy (NCBI): domain Eukaryota; kingdom Viridiplantae; phylum Streptophyta; class Pinopsida; order Pinales; family Pinaceae; genus Pinus; species Pinus albicaulis. Next base: position 73,359 of record JAXQQM020071233.1, on the reverse strand, counting down.
AGGATCCATATACCATTCGATAAAATATTCCACAAAGATGCAACGATCATTGCAACCAACACAAATCGGAAATATATGTATAACATCCAATGGAATAGTCCACAAAGATGTGACAACCATAACAACTGTTACAATACATTCTCAATATGATAAGCACTAAAATAACCGAAATAGTTCAACTAATTTAGTACAGGTGAAAACAAACATGAATTACAAACATTCACATAACAATGTTAAAAATATTCATAATCCATGCATGATGAACATGTTGTCCATGAGGCTTCATATATTAATCAAAAGTCCCAAGATACATGTATACAACGAAAACCACTAGCTCCAATGGTGGAGAATTGGAGCCACTCCTTGAGCCCCTAAAAAACTAGATTGTCTCTCTAATGCCTTGCAGGAGGAGCCAAGGTGAAAATTCCTTTGCTCATACAATGAGGGTGTATATATAACCAATGGGGGAGGTGATGTTTCACCTTCCTTGTGACTTTGACTATCCTCATGACTGTTTGACTTCCTATGAGTTTTCAACTTTACATGACTTCAAATTTTTCACATGTCCTTTGGACCTTCACTTTACAATACATTTTCGAATATAAATATACATAATCCACAAAAATTATGTGGCATATGGTGACTCATGACATGACGTGACATGACACTGATGACATGGATTGCATGATGACATGGAAATGTTAAGTCATTCTTGCTGCTTGTTGATATGTGTCTTCTTGAGAATGTTCTTCTATCCACCTCCATATGGCTTAGATATAAGGAGTCTTTAGTAATATTAGGTCTTGAGCCACAGTCACAAGCTAGCGTCCCTTTGCTTTCTCCTGATTGATCAAATTTTGTGTTCAGCTATAAATTTTTATTCTAGCATTTCCTCCTGTTAGCGCAAGGAGTCACTCCTTGACAGCATAAGGAGTAAGCCTTACACATCATAGTTCATTTCAAATTTTTGTAAAGGGGTTGTTTGAGTGGTGGGATGGTTTCTCAAATATTTTGAAATGATTTTATGTTCTTTAAGGCTTTCATGCATTTGGCAAGTTGTGGCACGTATAAATTGTGTGGGTAAAAGGTAGTATAGGGGGTAGAGTGTACAAGTGGAAGAAGATGAATAGATGGTACCTATTCCAAGAAATATTCCTATCCTAAATCAATAACACAACTAAGATGATGGCTCTTTACACAAATTATGTTTATGCAAAGTAAACAATATTCATAAAATAGATTACATGTTTAAAGTATTCCACAAATCCTTTATGAAATCTTCACTGACATGTTCTATAAAACACATATAATTTCAGAAAACTGAAAGCAGACAATTTACTGTTAAATCCTTTAACAAATTATCACTCACACCTTATTAGTTGTTGCAATTCATATTTTAGAAGAAATTAACAAAGAAAAGAGACACGCCACACATTAGATGTTCCTTGAGTCACAAAATCCTCCAACATGAAGCAAAAAGGTTTTTTATTATATTCAGTGTTCAGGTAGACCAACATCTACCCTGGAAATGGTATTTACAAATGGTATATATAGAACGAGAGGCACCAAATCCATCTCTTCTAACAACAAGAAAAAATTAATTCTAGCATTACATATGTGTCAAAAGACATTACAGCCTTATCTCATCTAAATCTAACAGAAAGGATAGATGAGGAAGAAATAAGAGAAGAAATCTGGGCTGAAATGTTGAGCGTGATGTCACGCTACCTGTTTTTCTGTTGATTTATCTCCTTGTGTCTTGGGTCTTTAATAACCATGTAGCTTCATTTAATAAGACCTCAAAAAATCTCATAACCTCCTTTCACCATCACTTGTACTATCCATTTGGTTATGGTTTCTTATCCATCCTTAACTGGCTCAGAAAAATTTGCTGACAGGTGTCAACATTAAGTTAAAACAGGTGCTACCGGAAATTCTGGTAAAAACCTGTAACTGTGCAAAATATGGAATGCTACTGGAAATTCCGGTAGCGCCCTATTTATTTTTCAAAAATACACATAAAATGTTCGAAATTATGTGCAGAATTATATTTCTTGACACCTAAGTTGTTGTTCAAAATTTTAATTGATAAGCAAAAAGGAACTAGTACCAAAATTTTTTTTGCCTTCCCTCTATGTGTGTTGCAGCTTCATCCAGCTTATCCAAGTCTGTTTTGCTACCAGTAGCTAATGATCTGGATCTGGTTGCTCTTGTAGTTTCCTCCTTGATAGTGTTTTTTTCCTCCTTATAACCCCTTTGTGTTTTTCTTCTCTTTGAGGGCTTTGAGTGATGTTCTAAAGGGGTTGTGTTCTTGCTTTTCTTCATATATTTTTCTACTTTTGAACCTTCAGATTTACCTTCAATTTCAATAACCTCTGTCATTAGGCTTGGATTATGTAGAGCCTTGGACTTAAGTCTAAACTTATTGTTGTCTCATGTATGCCTCTTTCTAGTGCTAGCAATAGGTTTAGCTTCTTCTTTCTTCTTCTTGTTGTTGATTTCATATCCAACATCCTTGAGGAGTTCTTCATCTGATGGTGTAGGATGATATTCTTTCTGCAACATCCATTGAATATGTTCTTCTGAAATTTCTGGTAGAACCTGCGCTTTTGATTTATCTCCAGTTGCAGACCTTCCTCTTCTAGCTCTAGTGTAGACATTAGGAAATGGAGGAACAAGGGGTACTATTTTCATGGACTTGAGTTTGCTTGTTGAGGAGCTCTCTCCTTTTTCCACCTTTCTTTCAACCTTAACTGCAGAAACCTTCTCTTTTTTGTTCTTGGCCTTCTTATGAATGCTTTTTTTTTGGGAATTTCTCTTTGTTCTTCTTTTTTTAGGCTGAGGGTTTGGTTGTGGAATTGGAGGTGTAGGTGCAGGTTGGCCTGCCCTATAGAATAAAAAATGGTCCCAAGTCTGGTTTCTCTTTCCCAACTCTTCATCAACTAGAAATTTTATCAAAGCTTGATGGTACAAGCCATACTCAGAAACATCAATGTGTGTCTGAACCCTTGCTGACATCTTGTTCATGATTTTCAACAAGAAAAATGGCAAATTCAATGTCTTCATCCCTGCAATATGAAAAATAAACCTCATGTGATAGAGGAATAACACTGTATACCTCCTTTCACAAGTGAGATATATCTTGATAAGCTTGATAGCTTCTACCCAGTCATTCTTAAGGTATCTTATTGGGATGCCTTTTTCCCAATTTGGATCTCTGTGAGCATCTTTGAGGAAGTTGTTGACATCACCTCCTGTAATAACTTGTCCTTTGAACCACCTTTCTCCTTCCCGAGGAAGGTTAAAGGCTTCAGCAATGGAGTCTTCAGAAACCTGCAAAGTGAGGCCATAAATTTTAGCTTCCTGTCCATTAAAAGAGTTAGAAAACTCTAGGGCTACTCCTGAGTGAGAGCTCCCTAACCTGGTACAAAGAGGATACCATCCTGATTGCATAAACAAACTTCTTACCCTTGAATTGGAATCAACTAAATATGCACCCTGTGGTTCTATTCAATTTATCTTACCACCTGTCTTAGTCATATTTAGAAAAATAAATGCCTATGTATCCTGCAACTGATAGGTGGCAGAGTAGGAAGAATTTTAACTTACAGGAGTGGCTTGTATTCACCTCTAGAATCTTGTCTGAAATCCAGAATCCTTCTCAAAGTATGACTCTCAAAAATTCTAATCCCATCAAATAAAACTTCGAATGAAATTCTCCTCATTTTTAGGTGGTTTTAAAACCAAAACTTTGGTTCATCACCCCATGCAAATCAACTTGCATCATTAAAAATATTCCTCACCACGATGTGCACCATGTGATACTCCATCACCACCTTCAGTTGGTTGTGTTTTCCATATGAGAGCTCTAGATGACTTGTGGAAAGTGGGTTTATGACTTGCAGTCACCTCCGCAGTCTTTTTTGGTTGATTGGTCGTAATTTCCGGCAACATTGTTGTGCAGCCAGCCAAACGGTTATGGCGTGTAGTGTAATAACCACAATCTCCTTGATTCATAAAAACATGTACCTAAACATGCGTAAATTGACTTGGAGTTTGACATGCATGTCGGGTTAATGATTCAGTTCATAACTACGGATGACACATGTGTTCAACGTATATAATGACTTGACTTAAGCTAACTAATTTTAATACGACACCTATCATGGGATCTAAAAAGATTTAAAAAATATTTGAGGCATATTTACACTATGACACGTGGTTTAACTAAAGAGGATGTGATTTTTAGTTTTATTTTTTAAAAACAGAGTATGCTTCCAAAGATTCCGGCATCATTGGGATAAAAATAAAAAATACGAAAATAGGAAAATAACAGACTGTCCGAAAGGGTAAAACTGGTGCTTCCAAAAATTACTGTAGCGACCAAACAAATTTTTAAAATTTTAAATTTTTTGAACTTTAATCCTAAAAATAAAACTATGGAATGGACTGATGACTTAGAAAAGAACTATGCTAACACCTTTTTCTCCATATCCTTCATCATCACCCTTTCATGATATGATAGAGTACCTGCATCTGCAACTCACCCATGTCAAGACGACATGAGCCTGATAAAACCATAGTCTAAGATGTTACATGATGATCCACTGGATGAGTTGAAACCAGGTGACAAGCTGAGTGAGGGGCTCAATGACTGTGAAATTGAGTAAATTAGGCAGTCAAGGGTTGAGACTGATCCTTGATACTACGAAATTCATAGTTCAGGCTGGGACTAAGCAAAAATATTGCGCAGTTCAGGAGATTGGGGAGCCATGTTGAGGGACTAATCACTGATTTTACCCACTATGCAGTTATGGAAGGTAGAGGAGGCCAGGTGATTGTGTAATTTCATAGGTTAAGAGCTCAAGTATGAGGATTGAGCCTTGTGACTATGGAATGCATAGTATTTATAGGGTAGGAGAGAGAAATTGTGAAAAATTTGGGGTCAGAGGTTGGGATTGAGCACTGTGATTGCATAGTGCACAGTCCTGAGAGGAAGGAAATGTGCACTGCACAGTGCCAAGAGGAAGGGTTGTGATTTCAGGGCTAAGACTACGTAATGTACAGTTCAGGAGGGGAAGATGAGGCTCGCTTTCTTGGTCGATGTTGTAGAAACAACAACCCCCCATTTTTCACTATATTTTAAGCATAATAAATAATGGGGACCCTTTATTTTTATATATTTTTAATAATAGGACCAAAAAAAAAAAGTTATAAGTCAGTTTTAAGATTATTTTTGAAGGAAAACTTAAGTTTTCCTTGATCGGGAAAAATGCATTGGAGGTACTTTATCGAGATCCTTTTAATAAAAATTACGGGAATTACCTTACCTGAAATGATAATTCTTGAGAATCTGACAGAATTGAAAGCCCGAGGTAAACATCCTGATGATTTTCATTTAGGATTTTAGTTTATCGGCACCTTCCATATCGTAACCTTTTTCTAAAGTGTTACGATATATCACCTCTCCGAGATTTAGTTTCTCGAGGCTCCTTTCCTTTGTTGGAAATATTGTCATTGATGGAAAAGGAGCAGAAAGGAGAAGCACCAGAATTATCATGAAGGACAAAGGAGCAGATAAGGAGCAGGTGGAGTATAAAGGATCTGTAAGGAAAATAAAGCAAAAGTATAGTGGAGGAGAAGAAAAGAGGAAGAGGAGTGGCAAAGTGCCAAAGGAGCAGCATTAGAGGCATAGGAGTAAGGCAAAGGAGCAATAAAGAGGCATGGATCAACACCAAAATTATCATTAAGGAAAAGGAGTAGAGAGGAGTAGTAAAAAGGCAAGGAGAAACATCAGAAGATTTATCAAGGAGAAAAGGCAGCAAAAGCAGCAAGTTTGGGTCGAGCCGTGCATGAGTGGGCATAGTCATGAATGTGCTACGACAAGTAATGAACGCGTTCAACTAGTGGAGAAATTCGTGAACGCGTGGGAATAGTCGGGCTAATTTGCGTTCAAAACAGTGCACGAAGGTGCGTGCAACACGTGCAGTTCTGCGGGCAGAGTCGGGTAAATTTCCAGAAAAACATGTTCAAAAAGTGTTAGGCGGAGATATCGCAACAGAAGGCATGATCGCAAACCGCAAGCGGAAGGAGTATCGCAAAACAACAGAGACACAAAAATTACGAAATGCGAAGTGTGGGAGATGACATGGCATATGACGTAGCAAGTGACATGGCACTTGACGTGGCAGATGACGTGGAATTGACCCCACAAATTGCAAATAAATATTAATATGCATGTTGAGATGGAAGGTCAGAATCTTATCACAAAAATAAATATTGAGAGATGGATGGTTAAGATCAAATCACAGTATTGAAGTGGAGGATGGACAGAAAAGATCATGCCGCAGAATGAAGTGGAGATTGACGGTCGAGATCATATCACGAACATAATGTAAGAGAACGGACAATCCAGATTATATCGCATTCCGCCATAAGATTGTTATCTCACATCGCTATCGACGTTTTTTATATTTATATGTTAAGTTATAAAACAATTTTGTGATGCGATAAGAAGTGGGGTTTGCGATGCGATGCGATCACATATCGCATATGATAAGAGGAACCTTGTTATTGCTATGAGCTAAATATTGCGACATGCGATAAGGGGTGGATGCGACATAGTTTTAGAGTTAAATTGCAAAGGATTTCAAATCTGGAATAAGGCCTTTTTGTGAACAAATCACATCGGAGCTGGAAGCGGTGAATATAACACAGAACCACCAAGAATTCTAAGATACGATACGAGGAGTGGACATGATATAGTTCAAAGCTAAAATCTAAAGGTATTGAAATCCGGCTGTGGGACCCAATCGGATATCACAATTCGCAAGTTCAAGAGGATAATCGCTCAAGAATCATGTTGAAACGCTGAAATGCGAGATGTGATACAAGGATCAGATGCGATACATTTCAATGGTGAAGTCCAACGGATTTCAAATCCAGAAGTAAGGATTTTTCATTAAGAAATTGCATCAGAGAATGGAACAGCTAAATATAACACGAAACACAAAGGAAACACCGAAATGCGATAAGTGACAGGATGCGATATCATACAGAGGTAAATATTAATATATTTCAGGTCTAGGTTTAATGTGGTTACGCTTGTTTACAAAGAAGTAAAGCTGAACAGAGAGTTGACTCGAGTGTACAAAAAGGAAATCCTGAATGCAAGAAAAGACTCGAGTAAGTAAAAATAACTGACTGCGTGCGGAACAATGTTGTATGTGGTTGCGATAGTGAGTTAAAAGGAAAGGTTGAACACATCAGAAGGAGACTCGGGTAAGTGACTCGACACTGAGCAAAGGAGCAAGTGAAGGCTGAACGCTGCAAGCACAAGTAGAAGAGGCAAAGTCTGTAAAAAGGAGCATATGGTGGCATTGTTGGAAATGCAACAACTAGTTCGAGTCGGGCAAAAAAGACAATTATACGGAACTGTGTTGAATGTAACAACAGAAACATAAAAGACTCTGACAACAACAGAAAATACAAGTGCACAACGATCAAAGAGTTGAGAGGGCTGAGTGAATATTGTTTTAAATGTAAATGTATTAATTAATTTTTAATTTTTTGTGATGCAAATGCAAGTCTCCATAGGCATAGGAAAAACTCCATGAGTGTTGTAATGATTATTTTTTATGTAATAACCCAAACTGAAGAATGAGGAATCGAATGGGTGGAAGGCATAGGGTCAGCCCAGTTCACTTCATATTCCTTGTAGAATGAAAACAGTCAGGGAGTTATTTGTATAAGAGATGTAATATCGGTGTGGAAAAAAATGTTAGAGAGAGAGCAATATAATTGAAGAGAGCTGAAGAATGTAAGAGAGTTGCAGAATGGGAGAGTGCTGGAGAATGTGAGAGAGCTAATAGAGATGTTGTGCACATCAGGAGCTGATATGAAGTAGATATGAAGGATGAAGAGGAAACAATGGAGAAGGAGTATAACAGAGTTGATATACAGGTAAATCAACATTTTAGTTTCATGTTGAGTGAGGGGATTGTAGTCTCCTTTCAAGTTGTAGATTGATAAATTTCCAGTTGGAGTTGGGTGAGGTAGAAGCGTCCTGTAGGTTGTAGCCTATAGAAAATATTTGGGATTTGGAGCTTCCTTGTGCTTGCAGAAGTTGAGGTAGGAGTCTCCTGTGGGTTGTAACCTGCAGAAAATACATGGGAGTCGGTGCTTCCATTTCAAGTTGTAGCTTGATATATGTCTAGTTGGAGTTGTTTGAGGTAGGAGCCTCCTGTGGGTTGTAGCCTACAGAAAATAGATGGGGGTTGGAGCTTCCTTGCAAGTTTTAGCTTTCATAATTTGAGGTAATAGCCTCCTATAGGTTGGAGCCTACAAAAAATCAGTGTTGAGAGGGAGTTGGAGCTTGCCTTTGCATCAAAACAATAATAAGATGTGGTTTTATCCCTTATGGGTTTCCACTTATATCTAGTGTCTATGTGCTTGATGATTATGTATTTATGTGATGTTTTAATCTGCTTAATTACTTGTTGTCCACACATTCAGTTTACTAATTCATTATGTATTAACCTGCATATAAAATGAAGTAGTTAATGGGTGTAAAGAAAAGAGTTTTAAATGTCCATGAATGTACTAAACTGATTCACCCCCCCCCCCCCCTCTCAATTTAGCTAAGGGTTCATCAATTGGTATCAGAGCAGGTTCCGTTGGTGTAAGCCTAATAGCTTGAAGGAGATCTGGTTGAGTCATGGACTATCAAAATGTACCCATGTTGAGTACAACAAACTTTCCTAAATGGAGACATAAGGTTAAATAGATTTAATGCCTTATGAAACTGAGGTATGGAAGCTTGTATGTGATGGTTACTGCACAGACTCTCCCCCTTTGCAATAAAAATAGTGGAATGCCAAGGAAAAATGTGTGATATATAAGAGTCTTCATAACAAGGATCTTGATTCAATAATGGATTTAACTTCTGCAAAAGGAATCTGGAATAGATTGCATCTCATGCATGAAGGAGACACTAGTGGTTGCATTATCAAGAAGGAGAAGATAAACAAGAAGAAGAAGAAAAATTCCTTTCAAAAGGAAAAAGGTTAATCAAATGAGATAACTTCTAGGGTGAATGGATGTGATTGCTATGAAGAAATTACAGTTGAAGCAAAATCCAAACTTGACACAACCTTTACCAAACTAGAAAGATTGAAGAATGAAAACAAATACCTTAAGACACTGGTGCAAATATGTTATGAGAGAGAATATGAATATAAGGAAGAAATTGTTGGCTTGCGGGAATAAATTGAAGAAGCAAGGAGTTTAGGAAGAATGATTAATAACCAGCTCAAGGATATAGATATACAATATGAAAGACTAGAGTCTAAAATCATTTCAGCTGGAAGATAGCTAGATGAAGAAGAAGCTAAATTTTTTAGAAGACTGGACAGACGCACATGTAAGCACAAATGTAAGCTTCCATTCAAGTGCTTTAATTATGGAAGAGTGGGCCATTGGGCCTCAAAATGTCCCAATAAGATAATAGAGAATCAGTCTAAAGGGAAAGAGAAAAGCAACTCCTATAATATGCAGAAAGGGAAGAAATTTAAGAGAAAATCCTTTTTTGCCCAACAAGATAGGAGTGCATGTGAAAGCTCAGATGAATCCCCAGATGAATATGGAATCTTAGAATTCTCATTAACGAGTATGGATGATCTTGAAGATGATCCTCTGGAATCTGAAGAAGAAGGTAAGGTAGACCTTGTGGGGGAGTTTGTAAGTGCCTTAAAGGAAATTGAAAGGCTTACAATTAAGAGTAAGAAACAAAAAGAGATTCTTCTAAAATATGCTAAAACAGAACCAGATTCGGAAGACCTTATTAAATTCAAATTTGAACTAGAAGAATCAAGGAAACTAGAGGATATTCTGAAAAGTAAAATAAAGGAGAAAAATCAGGAGCATGAAAAGCTGGAAGAAGAAGTGGTAAGCCTGAGGAAGAAATAAAAGAAGGCCCAAATTGAATTAGCTATTAATATTCCTCAAATGAAAATCTCTGGACAGTTGGAAAAGATACTAAATGCTCAAAGATATCCTCTTATAAAGGTTGGGATAGGCTATGAAGGGGAAAATAGTAAGTCCAAGGTAGAAGACAACAAGGATATCACTTTGGTGAAAGCTGTAATAAAGGAAAATGATAACTCTCATCAATCTGAGATTATTTCAGCTAGAAGACCAATAGAAGAAAGGAGCAGGTTGTGTAAGTAGCCCAGAGATGAGATTGCCTCCATGGAGAACTCAAAGAAGGAAGACATTGAAAGGGATGATGATGCAGCTCAAAAAGGATCCACAAAAGCAGAAGCCAACAAGAACTTGATGTGTAAAGAAACAAACATAAACAAGCAACAACATCAAGAGAAAAAGAATGAGAGGAAGAAGCAAGCAGTTGCAAAAAGATCAATTGTTCCTGAAGATGAAGTGAACAATTTTGGAAGATCTCAAAGGAGGTTCTTTTCTCCTATGAAAAATATCACATGTTTCTCTTGTCATAAACCAAGACATATTGCAACACATTGTAAGATAAGGCATATCAACTTTAACCAACATATGAGAAAACCCCCTCAAGCAAGCAGATGGAAAAGACAATCTTTCACCAAGTACAAAAATCATTTCCAAGGCTACTATTATTCATGCAATGAATTTGGACATAAATCTGTTGAATGTAAACTATGTTAAAAAAGGAGCACAAAATGTTATACATCAGCTCAAACGTGCCTAGGTAAAATAATATGTTATGTATTCCACAAGCTTGGACACAAAGAAAATGGCTGTAGGCTGCCATATACACTAAAGAACTCTAGACAGATGATGGAACCAAAAAAAATTAGACCAATCTTTGAATCAAAAGGAGATGCAGACATTATGAAGAATCCCATTAAAGTATGGAAGAAGAAGAAAAAGGGGGAACCAGCTGCTTCAATGACATAATGAACCCATCATAGAGTTAAGGGGAGCAGCTCTAGGAAGCAACGTAGATATCTAGTTAGTGATAGACAAGAAGCAACATTCTAGGGAGAGAGCAGTTCATAAAAGGTCCCCATAAGAGTTGCCAAATAAGAGCTGATTGGAATAAGAACAGCTAAAATTTCAGGAAGGGAAAGGACAATTCCTCTAGCAGAGAACTATAGAGGAAGAAGGAAACCTGAAGCATTCAATAGCCAACAGGTTGATGGAAGAAGAGAAAACAGCAAGCATCCATGGTGGTAAAGGGAACATCAGCCATGAACTTGGAAACTAAGAGGATGCTTACATTGTGTGTCTCATTGCAAGTATTGATAATGAAATAAAATTATTTTAAGAAGGATTCTTATATTGAACTCAAAGATGAGTTGCTCTAGGAAGCACCCAAGAATTATTATTGGAGCAGCGTTGGTATTGGAGCAAGCATTACTGATGTGTTGAGCTTGCATTGAAGTTGGGCATGTTTTTGTTTTGGAGGTAAGCAGATATATGAATGATAAAACTGTGAACAATTTATCTTTGAGACTCTGATTAAATAAATTGGAAAGGTCTTCCTGAAATGCATTGTGATAAAACAATTGGTTGATCTCGCATCTCCACGAGTACAAAAGGTGAATGATGCCATAATCAGATTTTGTATATTGTTGATTTTTGTTGAGAACAGTGGAGAGCTCAATGCAAATAACTGAGAGTATGAAGGGTATCATAACTATGGCTGTCTGTGCGAGCCGAAGTGAAATTACCGCATGGATTATCAATGGGTATCATATTATCTCGTGGCCTTGGATGCATAGACACTTTTGGCATAAGTGTATACCACATAGATCATATATATCAAGCTCTAACAATTAGTATTCCTTATGTGTTACACCTAAAAGTTATGTAACAGTGGCATGTGGGTGAATTTGAGAATCCCTTATAAGAAAGTATGAGCGACTGGCCTATGAACCAAGTTCTGTGCAAAGACATCCTTGAATATGCAATGAAATCACTGTGTAATCTGGTAGTAAAGGTGAACCATGGTTACAAAATATATATTGGCATCATCATATTTGAACATATGTGTACTGCAGATGTGTATTGCAGAAGAAGTCATATTCCATCTACAATCTTCCTCAACATATATGTATCTTAGATGAAGATCATAATATATGCTGAAGTATATTGGAGAAGACTTTATATATCGTATGGAGCATTCTCTGTATTTGAGTATTCTTCCAATGATGCATTTCTGATTATATAAGTCTGGTATAGTTTGTTCTATGGAGTGCCCTTATCATCACTTTCAACATTATACAAGTGCAATGAGTCTCTGATTTGGGATGGTGTCAACTTACTGTGTATATACATACAAGTTCAATGATTCCCAAAGTGTTCTCCCAACAATGCTTATACACCAAATGGAGCAGGAGTCCCAGCCAGGTATGTGGACAAAATGAAGAATTCTTATGCAGAACTCTAATATGGAAATGATGGAAATACACTAGAAAAAGGTGTAACATTTTCTATTGATGTCAAAGGGGGAGGAAAAGCAAGAAGAGGAAGATAGACACTTCTCAGAATGAAAGGGGGAGGAAGTGTTGGAGGAAGTGTTTCCATCAATGCCAAAGGGGGAGATTGTTGGAAATATTGTCATTGATGGTAAAGGAGAAGAAAGGCGAACCACCAGAAATATCATTAAGGACAAAGGATTAGATCAGGATTAGATGGAGTATAAAGGAGCTATAAGGCAAAGAAGGAAAATTTACAGTGGAGGAGAAGAAACAAGGAAGAGGAGCAGCTTTAGAGGCAAAGGAGTAAGGTAGAGGAGAAAAAAAGAGGCATGGATCAACACCATAATTATCATTAAGGAAAAGGAGTAGAGAGGAGCAGTAAAAAGGCAAGGAGCAACATTAGAAGCTTTATTAATGAGCAAAGGAAACAAAGGCAACAAGTTTGGGTCGAGTTGTGCACGAGTGGGCAGAGTCGTGAACGTGCTACGACAAGTAATGAACGCGTTCAACTAGTGGAGAAATTTGTGAACGCGTGGGCAGAGTCAGGCTAGTTTGTGTTTAGAACAGTGCACGAAGACGTGTGCATCACGTGTAGTTCTATGGGCGGAGTCGGGTAAATTTCCACAAAAACATGTTTAGAACAGTGTTCGGCGGAGATATCGCAAATCGCAATCGCAACAGAAGGCCTAATCGCAAATCGAAAATCGCAAGCAGAAGGAGTATCGCAAAAAAGCATAGATACATAAATTGCGAAATGTGAAGTGTGGGAGATGACATGGCAGATGACGTGGAAAGTGATGAGGAAACTAACGTGGTAGATGACATGGACCTGACCCCACAAATCACAAATAAATATTAATATGCATGTTGAGATGTACGGTCAGAATCTTATTGCAGAAAAAAGGTTGAGAGATGGATGGTTAAGATCAAATCGGAGTATTGAAGTGGAGGATGGATGGACAAGATCGTGCCGCAGAGTGAAGCGAAGATTGACGGTCGAGATCATATCGTGAACATAAAGTAGGAGAATGGACGATCCATATTATATCACATTCGGCCATAAGATTGTTAGCGCACATCGCTATCGGCGATTTTTGTATTTATATGTTAAGCTATTGCAAGTTAATTATTTTAAGTTGCGATGTGATAAGAATTGGGGTTTGCGACGCGATGCGATCGCACATCACATATGATAAGAGGAACCTTGTTATTGCTATGAGCTAAATATTGCGACATGCAATAAGGGGTGGATGCGATGTAGTTTCAAAGTTAAATTGCAAAGGATTTCAAATCCGGAATAAGGCCTTTTTGTGAAGAAATCGCATCGGAGATGGAAGCGATGAATATAACGTAGAACCACCAATAATTTTGAGATGCGATAAGAGGAGAGGACACGATATAGTTCAAAGCTAAAATCTAAAGGAATTGAGGTTTGTCTCTGGGACCCAATCGAATATTGCAATTCGCAAGCTCAAGAGGATAAGCGCTCAAGAATCATGTTGAAACGTTGAAGTGCGAGATGCGATTCAAGGAGCGGATGTGATACATTTCAAAGGTGAAGTCCAAAGGATTTAAAATCCAGAAGTAAGGCTTTTTCATTAATAAATCACATCGGAGAATGGAAGAGTTGAATATAACATGAAACACAAAGGAAATGCTGAAATGCGATAAGTGACCGGATGGGATATCATACATAGGTAAATATTAATATATTTCAGGTCCAGGTTTAATGTGGTTATGCTTGTTTACAAAGAATTAAAGCTGAACAGAGGGTTGACTCAGGTGTACAAAAAGGAAATCCTGAAGGCAAGTAAATACTCGAGTAAGTAAAAAGACCCGACCCCGTGTAGAACATTCTTGTATGTGGTTGCTGCAGTGAGTTAAAAGGAAAGGTTGAACGCAGCAGCAGAAGGAGACTTGGGTAAGTGACCTGACACAGAGCAAAGGAGCAGGTGAATGCTTAACACTACAGGCATGAGCAGAAGAGGCAGAGTTAGGAAAAAGGAGCATATGGTGGCACTGTTGGAAACTTAACAGCTAGGTCGAGTCGGGCCAAAAAGACAGTTATGCAGAACTGTGTTGAATGTAACAATAGAAACAGAAAAGACTCTGACAATAGCAGAAAAGACAAATGCACAGCGAGCAAAGAGCTGAGAGGGTTGAGTGAATATTGTTTTAAATGTAAATGTATTAATTAATCTTTTATTGTTTGTGATGCAAAGGAAAGTCTCCATAGGCATAGGAAAAACTTCATGAATGTTTTAATGATTATTTCTAATTCAATAACATGAACTGAAGAATGAGGAATCGAATGGGTGGAAGGCATAGGATCAGGCCTATTCACTTCATATTCCTTGTAGAATGCAAACAGTCAGGGAGTTATATGTATACGAGATGTAATATCATTGTGGACAAAAGGTTAGAGAGAGAGTAGCAGAATTGAAGAGAGCTGAATAATGTAAGAGAGTTGCATAATGGGAGAGAGTTGGAGAATGTGAGAGAGCTGATAGAGATGATGTGCACATCAGGAGCTAATATGAAGTAGATATGAAGGCTGAAGAGGTAGCAATGGAGAAGGAGTATAACAGAGCCGATATCCAGGTAAATCAACATTTTAGTTTCATGTTGAGTGAGGAGATTGTAGTCTCCTTTCAAGTTGTAGCTTGATAAATTTCTAGTTGCAACTGGGTGAGGTAGAAGCCTCTTGTAGGTTGTAGCCTACAGAAAATATTTGGGAGTTGGAGCTTCCTTGCAAGTTGTAGCTTGTAGAAGTTGAGGTAGGAGCCTCCTGTGGGTTGCAGCCTGTAGAAAATACATGGGAGTTGGTGCTTCCATTTCAATTTGTAGCTTGATATATGTCCAGTTGGAGATGGTTGAGGTAGGAGCCTCTTATGGGTTGTAGCATGCAAAAAATAGATGGAGGTTGGAGCTTCCTTGCAAGTTTTAGCTTGCAAAATTCGAGGTAGTAGCCTCCTGTAGGTTGGAGCCTACATAAAATCAGTGGTGAGAGGGAGTTGGAGCTTTCCTTTGCATCACAACAATAATAAGGTGTGGTTTTCCCCCTTATGGGTTTCCACTTATATCATGTGTCTATGTGCTTGATGATTATGTGTTGATGTGATGTTTTAATCTGCTTAATTACTTGTTGTCCACATATTCAATTTACTGATTCATTATGTATTAAGCTGCTTATAAAATGAAGTAGTTAATGGGTGTAAAGAAAAGAGTTTTAAATGTCCATGAATGTACTAAACTGATTCACCCCCCCCCCCCTCTCAATTTAGCTAAAGGTTCATCATCCTTTGCATTTAAAACATTCCTATCAGGACATTCTATATCGGGGGTGTTGTATATTGTTACAATCATTTAATAAAAATTATGAGAAAAAGGACTTCCAAGAAAACTATTATATAATAAAATATTCCTATCTGGGTTTTACTTATTGGTACCTTTTGTATCTAGACACATTGATCTCAGACCTTTCTCTCTTGGGGCATCAGGATATCATAGCTTCATTTAGAATTCACCCCTGATACCCCCACTCTGAAATCCAACGTGGCGATTTTCAGGTGGCCTGCCATATTTTCACTTAAACAATTTATGTCTTTTCACTAAATTATTTTAAGGCAATATTAGTTGGTCTCAAATGAATAAAATTTTTAAATTTTATTATCCTTGATTCATGCTTTGTTTTTAAAAAGAGAAATTTAACACTGAGTTTGTTAATTTTGGGAAACTAGGTCCAAACTCCATCTTGCATTGCTCATATGATGGAGATGATATTTTTGTTGGATTCCTCTTTCGGAGAGGTGCAATATTGATCTAAATATAATCTTGTTTGGATGAGCAGAACGTATATTTTTAATTTATTTTCCACACGTGCAAATTGTCAAGGTTGGCTAGAATTGTAATGTAGACTCACAAGCCCCAAAAGATGTGTCACTCACCCCCAGTCATGGATATAAATTGGAGAGACATGATGCTCATTTCATCATCAAATCATCTCACACATCTCTCTCTAATATTATTGGTTCATACAACATAAGAGGATTCTCTCTCCTCCACACATGTGAAACAAGTAGCTGAAAGTTGCGGACTATTTTAGGGCTTCTTCTAGAGTGTTGAAAAACGTTGACCATGGGTAAAATCTTGTTTTTTTACTGTGTTTTTGAGGTAGGAATTCTGATCTTGGAAAGCCGCATTTGAGGGCACAAAACTATAGGTCAAGCGTTGACCTTTGGTTGAAGCATTTATTGTAGCATTGACCGCAACATTGACTGGTTAATTGGCCGCAAATTTTGACAGCTGATTTGACAGTTTTGTGGACTAGTTTTTGGGGTGAGTTTGTGTTGGAATATATAAATCACTTATTAAATGACTAAAGAGCACACATTTAATTATCAATCTAGGGACGCCTATTTATTCCAATGATAGTTTCACTTTCTGTGTCGATACACCAACCAAAACAATTTCAAAGAAAAGAAATTGTTGCTGAAGTAAATGCTGGAAATAAATCACTCATGCGGAAATAAAAGAATCCACAAGATTGGAATCACACTTCAATTGATCTGTCTAGCTCGCCACATAGTAAGTACCCAGCTGGTATCTCTATTATCACATGTGTAACAACATATAAAGTATTGAAACCGAAGCAGATATATTCTCAACTGAACAACAAAAACATCACTCTAATGATACATAAACTAAAATACAATTACATACACAGAGCTACTTTAATCACGGTAATCCTGGCTAAGAAGGAGGGCCCTTTCTCCGTAGCAAGGTGCAGGTAGGGAAAGAACTTTAACTGAAACTAAATAGAATCACGCATATAACAATAATAACAGGATAATCTGTATTAATCTTAACACATTTACGGAGCCAAAACAATGTTGTTCTCTGCTAACCCCTCGACCTCTAGGGCCAAGAGATATATAGTGGTTACATCAAAAAATCCAGGGATAGATCAGCCATGAGAATCTTACGATTCTCATGCTGATCGAAATAGAACTCATACAGTTATAACCACTTCCTAATAAAATTCTGATTAGAAAATAAAAGGTTACAATCGGAACTGCCCTTAGGCTGTCATCCCAAAAATATAATGTTAACAACTCCTACAACTATCACAATGAAAACAGAGTTGTAGTGCAACCGACAGAGGACAGATCAGCAACAATATAGACAAGACCGGTCAACGATACAACTGTATTAGTAGTTCGCCAACGAGTTTGTAACAGCATAGTGTAACAGCAGTTTGTTGGAGGGTCTGTAACAGCAAGGTGTAACAGCATCGCTTTGCTGTAACAGCACCATCCGAACTGCTCCTGTGCACTTTGTCCGGGATCTTTGACATCTTAAAGGACAACACAAAGACCATCGACCTTTCTCCAAACATTCACCATCACTTAGTCATAAAAAGGTATACTAGATCATAATAATTGGTGAATTGGCAAAGTAACGAAAGCAAGGTGAAACAACACAAGTCAGGGTAAAAAGGTAGGAAAAAAGGGTAAATATATTCCCATTGGTTATGGTTATGAAGCAAAATAAGGAAGATAAGTGTAGGAAAATGTACAAAACCAGCGCCCAACATCTCCCCCCAATTGAAATACTTGCATTTCCTCATGCAAAATCATCTCTCATGGGAATATATTTGGTGCAGGTCGGTGAGATCATAAGCACCAGCTATGTCCTTGTCTGCAGACCTGTATCCCTGATTTTCCATCAACTGCCGTACCCTGACTCATACTTGCTCAATTTGTAATTGGTCTGGTAGTCCTCAATGGGCAACCAAATCAAAGGAAACTTGAACTTCAATCCCAACCACAAAGCACCAAGATATTGTACAATTTATGCGTAGGCCGGTACATGTGTAACAACCACCATTGGTTATGGTTATGAAGAAAATAAGGAAGATATGTAGGAAAATGTACAAAACCAACACCCAACTCCGGATTCGATTGTCCATCAACTCACAAACAATGGATTCGACTCATACTTGCTCAATTTGTAATTGGTCTGGTAATCTCAATGGGAAACCAAATCAAAGGAAACTTGAACTTCAATCCCAACCACAGCAAGCACCAAGATATTGTACAATTTATGCGTAGGCCGGTACATGTATGCGTAGGTTGGTACATGTGTAATATTCCCATTGGTTATGGTTATGAAGCAAAATAAGGAAGATAAGTGTAGGAAAATGTACAAAACCAGCGCCCAACATCTCCCCCCAATTGAAATACTTGCATTTCCTCATGCAAAATCATCTCTCATGGGAATATATTTGGTGCAGGTCGGTGAGATCATAAGCACCAGCTATGTCCTTGTCTGCAGACCTGTATCCCTGATTTTCCATCAACTGCCGTACCCTGACTCATACTTGCTCAATTTGTAATTGGTCTGGTAGTCCTCAATGGGCAACCAAATCAAAGGAAACTTGAACTTCAATCCCAACCACAAAGCACCAAGATATTGTACAATTTATGCGTAGGCCGGTACATGTGTAACAACCACCATGAAATTATGGAATAATAATGTATCTCCCTTTAATAGCTCAACACTGCTAGCTTCCGTGCATTTTAAACACCCTGTCAAAGCTCGACTCTTCATCATTGTGAATTGATTGAGGCAGAAACCCACAATTCTTCTTCTATAAGTGGCAGTTGGTTCTTTAATCCCAGGGGTACCTAGCATTCTCCTGAATTCTTGTCTCAGCTCAGCAGCCCATCTTGGTTCTTCCCGAACCCACAATTTTGTCTTTTCCTCATTAGTCTCCATGGATTTAATGGCTAGATGCCATTCAATCTGATTCCTCATGAAGGATACAAAAGCCCTTAATCGAAGATCTCCCATATAAGAGAATATTGTCACAATTATCTGCATACTGACATGTTCATAAATAATGTTGTGTAAAAATAATTCACACAACAAACTTTTCTCATCAAAATCTGAGGCACGGAAAACATCCATAAATGTAGGAGTGGAGGAACATAAATAAGGTCTATCCTCCATAATGGCTTTCAATTGAAACAAGAAGTAACGTTCCCACAGAAAAATAGGATAGGATGGAGAAGGCTACCTACAACCCAGCAAGCTGAGGGTGAGGTCATGAAGTTTCTGCTTGTCTATGGTGAGGTCTCGAATCTGCTCCTGTCATAGCAACAACTGTTCTTCTTGTTTCTTCAGAGCTTCTTTCTTCATGTAATCCTCCCACCTTTTCTTCAACTCTGCTTCCATCCATATTTCATGTAAGGTGTATATTTCTCTTTGATGTTCCTTTAGCGAAATCATCCCATCCCAAAGGGAGATTGCTTCTTGCTTCCATTTTTGTAACTCAGAAATTAACAGGAGTTTCTCAGAGTTCCATCCCGAGATGGGACTCGGTGTTATCCTAGATTCAATACCTTCATCAAAAATAGGTGTACCAGCCTCTTCATGGTGTTTTTCCACCTCTGCTGCTGGTTCTTGTGTAACAGTGACCTCTTCGGTGGGTTCTTGTGTGTCAACCCCTTTGTTTTTACCTAGAGTCCCCTCTGTTTCCATTGTTGTTTCTTGTACAATAGGAGTGGCCTCCACAGGTTCTTGTGGGTCGGCTTCTAGGTCGAATATTACAGGAGGCTCTGCTTTAATGGCTAGTTCTTGTGTAGTAGCAGTATCATCAGCAGGTTCTTGTGTAACAGCCTCATGCTGTTCTGTTTCTACTTCCATTGGGCTAATATTTTATCTACGGGCATTATATCCCACTGCTGTTAAGTTCTGAAAACATGTCATGCATACTCACACCGGAATTTCTCTTCCCTTAGATAATTTCCGCTTCAATTACTCGTTTTCCTTTCTTAAATTTTTAATTTCTAAACAAAAGGCATTGGTTTCGTCCTTACCTGATGAGGAAGGCTGCCTTTCTTCTTCTAAAACTTCTGCTTCTATCTGCTTCTTGGCTGTAGGCAAGGGTTCTGCAGGTATGCTGAGCTTCACCCTTTGTTTCGGTCTTCTTTCCCCAATTGGTTCATCAATAGGCTTCTTCCCAATTCAAACTCTAGTAGGCTGAGTCTGGGTCTCCTCCTCTATCTGACTTCCTCCTAAAGTTGTAGTCTATTTCCCCCGGCTTGTCCTTGGTATTTTTATCTTGAATTCTTACCAATTTTTTCCTTGCTTTCCTAGGGCATCCAACACAATTAGCTTAATGAGTTTGTGATTATTTATGCATGCCTCCGGGTGTGCTGCTGTTTTTATTGCTGTCACCATGTGCTTGATGTTTCCAAGAAAATAGAATGGAAGATTGATTCTTTGCTGGTGCCGAAGGTGGTTAAGCAGAGGAAATTGATAGTTGAACACTATCATGGATATCCCTTTGCAAGTGATATATTTGATCAAGCCCAGGGTAACGTCTTCCCAAGGATGAGGAAGTGACAATATTTCAATTCCTCTTCCTTTCTTCTCCAGTTTCTCTTCCCCTACTAGGAAATCCTCTTTCAAGGAGGGGTCATTGATTTTTATATTAAACCACCTCTACCCTTCTATTGGTAATGAAGTTACCTGGGAAATTACCTCTTCATTCACCTCCACTTGCATGCCTCTTACTCGGGTTTGATTCTTGTTCAAGTTCTGAGCAAATTCAATTTCCACTGCCTCATCTGAGCCTTCAAGTTTCTAGAAAAACTCAACCCATCTAGCATCTCTGAATATATGGTAAGCCTCTGGACAATTCTTCAGAGCATCCATGGAGTCCGGCTCATGCTTGACCACTGCTCCACCCATCTCTATTGTTTGTTTCTAAATTTGCTTCTTAATGTTCGACAACATTGTAATATCACTGATTTTCTGAGTTCACTTCTTTGTTGTTCAGTCCTGCTGTAACATCATTGTGTCTCTGAAATAGCTGCTGCTCGGCACCTCTGCTTAACCCAATCAATGAGTTTACAATGAGAATGCAAGGTTTCAGAAAGAGGTTGATGAAAGGTGACGACTTTCACGGATTTACCAAATCGTACCCTACACTAATATTCATAAATTGTTTATTATGGAAAGTGATGGGATTTCGTACACACGCGCTTTTCCAACTGGATTCGGTCATCATTAGCAATTCTGTTATTGATTACGTGCATGCGAATTTAATAGATATTTATGATTATAGCCCTTTTGCAATGATTTCAAGTCATATCCCCTCCCCCACTTTAATTGTGACAGCTGCCCACGGCCGTCACAGGAGCGTCATTACTTTGCCAACTAATCACTGAATCATCAATTACAATCATTTACCTTTTTAATGACATAACTGAGGTGACGTGGAGGAAGACTTGAGTTGATGGTGTCCTTCTTGCAATGCTCGTGTTGCTATGTTTAGCCGGCATGGTTATTGATGTTTATGGAATGAATTACAAATAATAGTATTCGTGGCTGTCGGTTGTTACATGTGTAACAACCAAGACAACTTTTAAATTATTCTAACAAAACATAATAATCAGAAGAAATTGGTACAGAAAATGAAATTACATGAATACCATCAACTTATTAGTGCTGAAATATAAGGAATATGATATTACAGTGAGAAAATATAGGTAATAATCACTACAAGAGGGTTTTCAATCAGTATCAAGCCGTTCATTGCTACTCTTAAAGGGTTTCTATGTTAGATTTATTTTGTTTTTATTTTATTTTATTTTATTTATTTATTTAATTTTTTTTTTTAAACAGGGTGTACAGTTATAGTATAAAGGCATTTTCAATGCTAAATGAAGAACTCTAACTTTGCAATTTTATAGAATGTTCCCCTGGCCGTTGTAACATGAAGATCGTAGTTCTCCCAATGTTGATAAATGAATGTTTTCAAGTGGGTTGATGATATAATCTAGATGCAGCCTGGCTAAACGTATAACGACATCTTTAGCACTATCAATGTAGACCACTCAGGGCTACCCTATCATTAAAGACCGTATCCAATTCATAAGGACCTAGCCATCTAGTGCAGAGCTTGCCTTTGAAATATTTGAACCTTGAATCATACAAAAGAGCCAATCTCCTTTCTGGAAATTTTTCTTCTTAATAAACCCATCATGCCATCTAGATCTTTGCTACTGGATGGTTTCTGTCGGTTGAATAGCAGCCAACTGTTTCTCTTCCAACTCATTGATCTAGTTCAATCTTTGAGTCTATGCTGTACTCAAATCCAGATTGACCTGCAATGTTGTTCTTAATGTATTTATTTCAAATTCTATGGGAAATAAGGAATTTCAAACATAGATTCTCAAATTATATGGTGAGAAGTCATAGTCAAACTCCATGCTGTCTTGTAAGCCCATTACCTTCAGAAGTTTTCACTGTTTTTTTTTGCCACATTTTTGTTATTTCAATGATTTCTTTTTTTTTTTGATCATTTCTATGTATGATAGTAAGATCATGATGGATTCCATTCTTGCAACCATCCTTGATCAAATGAGATGTGAATCCAGACCTCATCTCACACTTGCCCTTTCCAGTCCTTGCCATGTATATTCTGAACAGAAGTCTCAATAGCCTGCCAAGCCTTGCTGTTTCTTAGCAGGTCTGCTCATTCATTTTGTATACAATCGTCCCACAACCCACCAATATCTATGCTTTTGTGCCTAGATGAAGGATATATTGGCCCCAGAAATCTAGGTCCATTGCATCAGGTTCTATTGTCAAGAGAGGTTGTGCTGAAGCCTAGAAAACTGGCTTCAAAACATTCTGGGATAACCACCTACCAGACCTTAGGACAGCTCCTTTTCCATTTGGTATGGTGGCTCCGACTGGATTTAAAGGACCAGTTTCCTTATAACTAAATGGATTGGATTGGATGGGTGGAAATGGGACTAAATTAACTGAAATAAAACTATCTAATCTAAACTAAATACTGATAAAGAAATTCTAATACTAACCCCGGTAATAACATGTGAATACAACTTAAGATCGTTTCAATCCAACAATAACCATGAAAATGTATTATTAATCAAATTGAAATGTGCAGAAACAAATAAAGATAACTCTGTTTAAGAAATTAAACAGAGTTATAATAGCATATTGTATTCATCATTGTATACCATTTACATGTAATTATGAAAAATAATGTTTCAATTATACTCAGAAATGATATATAAAAGAGAGCGTTGTGAAAACAAATACATATAAATGATAGCAATCTTAAAACGAATATCATACAACAACAGAAATCAACAGCAAACAGATAGAAATACCTTGTTCATCTTGATGACTTTCAGATGCAATCTGATACTCTATCCAGCAATTATAATGCAAAATCGAATTCTAAAGGTACAGAAATGCAACACTTCAAAGATAATTTCGCATAAAAATCACCAGATGTGATCCTTTTCAAAAAATATATAAGACAATGGAGTACAGAAATGCAATCTCCAAGTCTAAAAATATTAAGATCCAGGACCCCTCTCTCCATGTATGAGAGGGGTTTAAATACTACTTTAACTAACTCTAAAAATAGTTTATTACAAAAATTAAGGATTCGGTTCAATGACCGTCCTTTTCCTAGGCTAAAATATAGTGACATAAAAACTAAATCTATCTAACTATGAACTTGATCTTTGCTCTTGCAGGCATCTAGCATAGTTTTGAGAAGATGCGGTTAACCGACTTCAGAATTGAGCTGTCTTGAAAAGACAGAGTTGGCAAGCGTAGGAGAAATTTCCCCTGTTGCCCCTTTCTGCTCTTGTGTCATGCTCCTATTATACTTTAACCAGAGTAGTTTCTTTTTATCGATTTGACCTTTTGCAGTAATTTTCCTCTGTGCCGAACACGCTCTACATCTTTCTTCTATCAAATGCCTTGAATTTGGTTAATGTTTCTTCATTTTATCTGACAGTTATTTCAAGCCTTTTCAACTCCTGGCTTTTCTTAAGAAGAGCTTTGCGTTTCTCTGAGAACTTTTGACCTCCAACAGCTTCTTTGTTAACTTCTAAAAGCTCTATAGAGAATAATTTTGGCAAACTCACCTACTTTATCTTGTGGTAGAAGCTGTGTCAATTTGCCCCCTTGGATATTTGAACTTGTGAACAGTGTCTAAAACATCCTTTTTTGGTACTGTCCACCCGTGCTTGTTTTTCTTCAATAGTTCATCTCTTTTGGTCCATTCCTGTGTGCATTCTGAGAAATTCGCATGTTCTCTGTCAAATTCTTTCATGAATTGCTCATTATAAGGCGCATGAGGTTCTGGCGACTTATAAATTAGCCTCACGTCTTCAGTGGAGAATGACCCGATTAGCTTTTCAGGTGGAGCCTTGAATTGCCTGTCTAAGATATCTGTGTTATCTAACACCCTTTTCACCATGTCTGTATATGGGAGAATCCTTGGCCTTGCTGTAATTCTGTGCAGGAATGAGCAAGCAAGTCTCTAAGGGTTGCTTCAGACGTATCCTTTGAACCGGCCGTAGCTGCAACTTTCAACACCACAGGGTTTTCATTATCTAATAGATTATACATTCCTTCCCAAGTGGATATGCCCGCATCCTTGTTACAGGCGGTGTCTGCGTATAGCGAAGCCATTTCTTTGTTCTCAGAACTTGAGCTCTTCTCCTTCTTACCCATAATGTATAGCGGAGGCTTTGTATAGTGATCCGCTCCTTCGTGCCTGCGTTTTACGAATAAATGAGAGTAATGATAATAGAAAGGTGACGAGACTGTTTTGAATATGAACGCGAATGAAATATAATATTTAAATTATGAAACAACTTCCAATCTAAACACAATCTCTTTTCACATTAATAATCACTCCAATCATTTAATATAGTCATTAAAGCGCATAATGGATTTGACACATGGGAAGATTGCCTCGGGATAGCGCGCTTACGTGAATCTGCGACATTGCGATCTGCGATTTGCTGCGCAATATCGCAATATCGCAATGTCGCAATATCGCGATATGAGATTATCACAGTCATAAAGCTTATCGCAAAAACAGGGACTGCGCAATAGCACAAAGCGCATATCGCAAAAATCACAAAAGCACATATCGCAAATGCGCAGAATCACAAAAAGCGCACAATCGCAAAATGAAATCATCGCAAAAGCGCAAAAGCGTAAAAGCGCATAATAAATCAGAGCGTAAAAGATATTTGTTAATCATTTCTGTTTTCTGCGCTATGCGATCTGCGATCAATGCTTTCTATATAGACTATTTTGTTATGGATGCATTATATTGTTTCAAGAGCAATTTTATTATAATCTATCATAAACTTAATATTTTCGCAATATTCTCTCAAAGGGATTTTTGTAGGTTTATGATAGAAAGTTTTATTTTCTAAAGAAAACAAATCCTAATTGATTTTTTGGATTTTAACTAAGGGTCCCCATTTTATTTAGTATTATTACTAATATTAAAATAAAAAGGGGAGGTTGTTGCTAGCCACAACAATTGGCGATTCACTGGAAGAAACAATTATCTCTGAAAAAATAAAATGAACATTCTATCCTTAGTAAGTAAAAAATTTTAAAGGATGATGAAAACTATTTTAGAATTATTCAAAATAAAATGTAACTATGAAAGGAAAATAAAAATCATTTCATAATTTCTTTCTAGTTCCTCAAGAAAAATAAAAACATTTTGGGTTATCTCAAGCTTTGATTGGTGTTAATAATAAAGTAAGTGGATCTCTTCAAGTTTTGGTTTTATAATATACTCTATTGTCATAGGTATTGCCTCTGCTGCCAGCAAACGTTTATAGTCTTGACAGGGTTACCTTTAAACCATTAACCATTCATTGTCCCATCCAATTAAAATTATGACCTTTTAAAAGATAAATTCATAAGATTTATTATCTCATGTTTTTTTTGTCTTT
Organism: Pinus albicaulis; assembly: GCA_034641835.2. Classification (NCBI taxonomy): domain Eukaryota; kingdom Viridiplantae; phylum Streptophyta; class Pinopsida; order Pinales; family Pinaceae; genus Pinus; species Pinus albicaulis. The sequence continues at coordinate 47,060 of JAXQQM020071233.1, read as the reverse complement.
TATTTATTTTTTTATTTTAAGAGCCATTGTTCTGGTTTGGTGGCCAGTTGATAACAATGCCATTCACTAGTTATAATTAAACTGAACAAGCTGGCTCGTGATGAGACCCCTTGTCTTATATTTATAAGCCATTACCCTGTTTTGGTATGCAGTATTGGTAATGTCAGTTTTATCATTTCTTATGAACATAGTAAGTCGGCTCATAATGAGACCTCTTATCTCTTAAATTTTTCGTATAATTTCTTAGAATTACATTCTAAAAAAATCACAACTTAAATGGATGGGGTGAAATAGTTTTATCCTTAAGAACCAATGGATGACAATTTTCTGAGTTTTTTGAGTTCCAAAACTTTGAAAAACTTTACTTTTACAAATAACCTTTCTCTGCTTGATAAACTTCTAATGATTTTACATTTTCCTCAATATTTCAAAAGATCATGTAAATGATTGAAATAATCTTTTCAAAGTTTAAACATCTTATTTTAAACTACTCAAAAATTATGATCATTTACTTTAAAAATTCTTATTTACATAAAATAAATATCTATAATATTTTTCCGAAGAAATTTTCTTAAATAGTAAACAGTCAATCAGGGACTTATTAACGACCTTTATTTGTAACAACAAAAACAATCAAAATCTGCAAAAAGAAATATGTACAGTTTAAGAAGGGGTTACCTCCTTAGGAAAAGAATTTCTTTAAGATAAGCCCGTTTACAGGAAGAGGTTCTCTCTTACCTGTTAGATCTTGGAGTATGTATGTATTTGAGCCTATCTTCTCAACGATCTGAAATGGTCCAAGCCACATTTTCTGAAATTTGGTATGTTTACCTTTTTCTTCGTGTGCTTTATCCCATTTCAAAACGAGATCACCAATTGATAAAAGTTTTGAGCTGGTAGAACTTGCATCAAAAGAAGATTTTACAAGCTGTTGATGTTTTTCGTGAGTAATTTTTGCTTTATCCCTATCTTCTTCTAGTTTAAGGATTTGATCGTATCTCAATTGAATAGATGATGAAGGATTTTCTTCAATAAACTGCACTAGGACTAATGATGGAAGAGTTAAATTTGAAGGTATCACAACTTCTTTTCCATAAACCAGATTGAAAGGTGAAGTCCCTATCGAAGCTTTTTCAGTGATACGATCAGCCCATAACGCAAAGATTAAAGATTTGTGCCAATTCTTTTGATTTTGATCAACGGTTCTTTTAATGATTTTGATAAGGTTTTGTTAGTGGATTCAGCCAAACCATTACCTTGTGGATAATAATTTGCTGAATATTTTAATTTAAAACCTCTTTTGACTGCAAATTCAATTAAACTATTACTAGAAAAGTAAGATGCATTATCAAAAACAAGAGCTTGAGGTACACCAAACCTGGTTATGATGAATTGATCTATGAAATCAATAATTGCATCAGAATTGGCTAGCTTCAATGGGATTGCCTCTACCCATTTTGTAAAGTAATCAGTTGCAGTAAGGATGTACTTATGCTGTTTGGAAGAATGAGGTACTATCTCACCAATAATATCAAGTCCCCATTGTTCAAATGGTTGTTCAATAGTTACTGGTTGCAAAGGAAAAGTTGGTTTCCTTTGTCTTCCACTTGCAGTCTGACAAATTTGGCACTTCCTTACGTAATCATGTGTATCTTTAAAAAGGGTAGGCCAGTAATAACCAGCGCGAATTATTTTGTGAGTTGTAGTATCACCTCCAAAATGACCTCCTGCTGGTCCATCATGTAGTTCCTGCAAAACTTTTTCAGCTTCAGTTTTTTCAAGACATCTTAATAAAATTGAATCATAATTTTTCCTAAATAACACATTATCAATAATCTCATATTTAATAGCTTTTAACCTTAAAGCGCGTTTACTCTTATAGCTCAGATTAGAAGGAGCATACCCATTTTTCAAGTAATAGATGAGATCAGCATACTGAGAATCAGCATCTATAACACTTATCTGACTTACTTGAATATCTTGATTTGAATCTTGATCTTCTGGTATGTTATGAGCTCCTGCCAATAATCTGCAAAAACCTTGTCCTCTAACAATCTTGGCTGGTTTAATAACAACATCATATTCTTGCAAAGCTGTTACCCAGTTAGCTCTCTTTTCTCCTACTTCTCTTTGAATTAATAATTGCCTCACTGCAGAGAATGGGACAATGATTTTTGTATGTGCTTTTAAGAGAAAAGGTCTGAAATGTTTGATTGATTTAAACACAGCAAAGGCTTGTTTTTCAACATCGGAATAATTAAGCTCAGCTCCTTGCAGATTTGAGCTAAATAAAGAAATAGGTGCTTCAATTTCTTGATCATTGAGTTGTGTCAAAACGGCTGCATAGGATGTTTCAGCGGCCAAAGTATACAAAATAAAATCTTTAGAAAAATCCGGGGTATTCAATGCTGGTGCATTAATGATCGCTTGTTTGATTGAATCAAAAGCTTCCTTTTCTTTATGCGTCCATTTGAATATTGAATTCTTCTTGATCATATTTTGCATAGGTAAAACAATTAAAGAAAAATCAAGAATGAATCTTTTTACAAAATTGATCTGTCCAAGAAATGATTGCATGGATTTTTTATTATGAGGTAAAGAAATATCAGAAATTTCTTTCACTCTATCTGGATCAATATATATACCATCTTTTGACACAACAAATCCTAAGAGTTTTCCTTCATTTAAAGCAAAGAAAGATTTCTTTGGATTTAAGGAAATACCAAACCTTCTACATCTTTCAAAAATTTGCTTTAAGTCATGTAGATGATTGGCTCTCTTTTTTGAAAATACCGTTATGTCATCAAGATAAACAACAACAGATTTATTGATCAGACCTTTAAATGCAATGTCCATGGCTCTTTGAAAAGTTGCTCCTGCATTTATTAGACCAAAAGGCATTTTCTGATAACCATAAGTTCCCCATTTTGTTCTAAAAGTTGTCTTCAATCTGTCATCTGGGTGAACTAAAACTTGATTATACCCTGAAAACCCATCGAGAAAAGACATAAGTTCAGAACCAGCTACCTTTTGAAGTATCTGTTCCATGGTTGGCAATGGGAAATTGTCTTTTAAACATGCTTTGTTTAGATTTCTAAAATCAATACAGACTCTTATATCACCATTCTTCTTCCTTACAGGTACCATATTGGAAACCCAATTAGAGTGCCTGACTGGAAAAATGATCTTGGCTTTCAAAAGTTTATTGAGTTCTGATTTGATTTGACTCTCGAGATTTGGATGGATTTTCCTCAGTTTCTGTTGAACAGGTTTAACATCAGGAAGCATTGGAATCGTGTGTTGAATAATCGAAGTATCATATGTTTTTAGATCATCATAATTCCAAGCAAAAACTTTTTTATACTTGTTCAACAATTTAATGAATGCACTTCTTTCCTCTGGTGTTAAATTGAGTCCTAAATTAATGTTTTGAGGTTTAGAATCAGAACCAAGATTTACTAATTCAAACTTCAAAGTGGAACTTTGAAGTTTTGTATTAACAACTTTCTTGAATCTGTCCTTAATATCATATAAGTCCTCTAATTTAACAACAGATTTAGGAATGGAGTTTTCATTACCTTTTGAAATAATTTGTAAATCATGATCTTTTTCGTCAATAATTTGCTCATCATATGATTTCTCTGAAGTCATGAAATTTAAAATATCTTGATCATGATAGAAAACTCTCCATTTTGTGACATTGTCTGGGACAGATGGACAAAAAATCAATTCTACAGAAAACCTATCAGGACTGCAGTCTTCAGCAGGTAGGAGTTTAGATGCAACATTAGCTAACAAGTCAGTCGATGTATTTTGATTCCTGGGAATAGGAGAAATATTAAATGCTAAAAAATGAGTGGTGAGATCTTGTACTAAGGTTTGATAGTGTTTAAGATGTCCTGAAAGGCAATGAATAGTATTCCTAACTTGTTTGATGACAATTTCGGAATCACCAAAGACTTTCAAGTATTTAACATCTAACCCTATGGCTTTATAAAGTCCTTGAACCAAGGCTTCATATTCTGCAGTATTGTTAGTACACTCAAATTATAATCTGCATGATAGCATATTTTTCTCTCCATTTGGATCAATCAATATGCATCCAGCTCCAGCTCCATCACTAGACTTCGATCCATCAAAATATAACGACCAAAATAAAGACTTATCTATTGGCTTATCTACAATTAAATCTGAAATATTTACAATTCTGGAAGAATCAGACTCTGAAAAATTCTCTATCTGAGAAACAAAAGTATTTACAGAAAAAGGAGACTGAGGAGCTTTGAAATTTCCAAGAAATGATTCAACAGAATATCCTCCAAGAATATTGTTGTTGAATGCCACAGGTTCATTAGGTTGTTCAAATTCAGTGACAGTGTGCGTCATATGTTTTTCTCGTTCAATTTTAATTTGATTTGGTTTCCCTTTATAAGGAAGCCACATGTGGGAATAATCAGTTGAGATGTAACCATTAAGTTTCGCAGACCAGTCCCTGCTCAAGATTAATCCATAGAATTCAGGAATATCAACAATCAAAATATCAATTCTTTGGAAAATCCTAGGATCAGAAGCTAATCTGATTGTGACTGAATTGATTTCTCCTACCACTTGAACTTTGGATCGATCTAACTGAACAATATGTACTGCTGATTTCTGTGGTTCAATATTCAATTTAGCACAGACAGATGTCGGCATTATATTGGAGGAAGCTCCAGAATCAATCAAACAATTGTGCAGATTTTTATTGTACATCTCATAAGTCAAAAGAAAAGGAGGAGTTTGAGAATTTGAATTTTCCCCAATGAGCACAATATCAGTAGCATCTACCTTATCTGGTGGCTTACCAGTTCCTCTCGCTGCTTTTGCAACTACACCGCTTGGTAAAGGAGCAATTGGTGTAGCATTTAATTCTTTCAATAACAACTTTTGCTGGTGTTTTAGTTTGCTGAGTTCATGTAAGGAAATGTTGGCTTTGATCTTTTTCATGTCTTCGACAATGTTGTATTCCATGGGTTCTGACACTACTAAAGTTTTGGCTGTCGATGTGAGAGGATTAGAAGAAAATGGCTGATTTTGAGTAGGTAATGGAGAAGTTTTCTTCACAGTGGGTTTGTCTTTGGTACTTGGAGTTGAAATTTTCTTTTTTGGAACTGTTTGTACTGGTTCTGCTGTAGATTTACTCCTAGTACTTACAGGCATAGCTTCTTCACTATCAGAATTAGGGAGAATAAAATCCCACATTCCATTTAATTCAACTATTTCTTCATTTTCGTCCTCTTGATCTGATACTATAGATGTATCTTCTTCTTCTTCCTCTTCTTCTGATTCTGCATTAGAGATTGTATTAGGAGGTTTAGATTCAACTTGGTTCCTTCTGAAATTCCGGAATGGTTTCTTGGTAGAAGTTTCAGCTACTTGTTTTTTTATTTCGACCATTTCATTTGACATGGTTTTAAGAACATTCTGTAAACCTTCCATGTCATATGGATCTTTGGCCTTTTTCTTTGAATCATCTCTAAAGCTGACCTTCTTTGATTTCCTTTCTTCAAGAGAATTTTTCTTTTCCAGAGAAGTGATACGTTTTTCAACTGCAATAGCTTCTTTCATACTTTCAGCTAATGTGGGCTTTGCAGCCCTGTCTACGAAAATTGCTATGTTTGAGGGTAAGGCAGTAATGTACCATTCAATTCTGACCTGCTCACTTGGCTTGGAATCAGTGGGAATTTTGTTCAAGAGCTTATTGAATCGGGAGTTAAACTCCTTAATTGGTTCCTTGGGTTCAATTTTCAAATTTGAGAGATCATTAAGTAAAGTTGCAATTGATAGGCCATCTCCAAATTTGGTTAAAAATTGATCTGCAAAAATGTCCCAACTTGTTATAGATCCCGATGGTAATGAAAAATACCATGATCCTGCTGTTCCTTGAAGGGTGTAAGGAAATAGTCTAACTACAACATCCTCCTGTGTGACTCCATTCAAATTAATGGCCAACATAAAGTTATTGATATGTTCTTCAGCTGGAATGTTAAGATCTGGGCTAAATTTTGGGAGCCATTTTCCAGGATTGTCTGGTAAATCGTGTAAAGGTGCAGCCATGTTGACTGCTCCTGGAGTAGACCATGGTCTCTGTGCCATTGTTGGGATGACTATTGGAGGGACAGTAGAAACTGGTGGTGTTTGGATAGAAGTTGTTGGAATAAATGATGTTGAGACTGATGAGGATTGAGGAGAAGATATTTGTGGAGATGATATGGAAACGACTGTACTTTGTTGAGACGGGATTTCGGAAACAGGTATTTGGATATTAGAGGTTGAACTTACTGATTCCGATTGTGTTTTTCTTGTTTTAACTCTACTAGGTAAAGGGAATTATTTGGGAGAGATACCAAGTTTTTCACTTTGAAGCCTAGTAAGAGGTTTTGAAGAAACAAATTTTGAAGTTACACTACCTTCAGATATTTCAGACTCTTCAAGAGATAATGAGAATCCTTTCAATTTATGAATTAAATCTTGAACTTCAGGAGACTCAGGATGTTGATTGTCTGAATGTTTTAAGATTTTGGTAGTGGGTGTCTGAATATTTTCTGCAATTTCTTCTCTTGGATTCTGAATTTCAGAAGAAATTGAAGAAGTTAATGAGGGTGTTTTGCTCTCAGAATGGCTTGTGGATAAAGATTTACTTGCCATTCATAGCTCATGCCCTCCTTCTAGCGCCAAAAATGTTGAAGCCTAGAAAATCTCTGCTTCAAACATTGGGGAAAACCACCCGGTCGGGACCTTAGGACAGCTCCTTTTTCGTTTGGTATGGTGGCTCCGACTGGATTTAAAGGACCAGTTTCCTTATAAATAAATGGATTGGATTGGATGGGTGGAAATGGGACTAAATTAACTGAAATAAAACTATCTAATCTAAGCTAAATACTGATAAAGAAATTCTAATACTAACCCGGGTAATAACATGTGAATACAACTTAAGATTGTTTCAATCCAACAATAACCATGAAAATGTATTATTAATCAAATTGAAATGTCCAGAAACAAATAAAGATAACTCTGTTTAAGAAATTAAACAGAGTTATAATAGCTTATTGTATTCATCATTGTATACCATTTACATGTAATTATGAAAAATAACGTTTCAATTATACTCAGAAATGATATATAAAAGAGAGCGTTGTGAAAACAAATACATATAAATGATAGAAATCTTAAAACGAATATCATACAGCAACAAAAATCAACAGCAAACAGATAGAAATACCTTGTTCATCTTGATGACTTCCAGATGCAATCTGATACTCTATCCAGCAATTATAATGCAAAATCGAATTCTAAAGGTACATAAATGCAACACTTCAAAGATAATTTCGCATAAAAATCACCAGATGTGATCCTTTTCAAAAAATATATAAGACAATGGAGTACAGAAATGCAATCTCCAAGTCCAAAAATATTAAGATCCAAGACCCCTCTCTAAATGCATGAGAGGGGTTTAAATACTACTTAACTAACTCTAAAAATAGTTTATTACAAAAATTAAGGATTCGGTTCAATGACCGTCCTTTTCCTAGGCTAAAATATAGTGACATAAAAACTAAATCTATCTAACTATGAACTTGATCTTTGCTCTTGCAGGCATCTAGCATAGTTTTGAGAAGATGCGGTTAACCGACATCAGAATTGAGCTGTCTTGAAAAGATAGAGTTGGCAAGCGTAGGAGCAATTTCCCCTGTTGCCCCTTTTTGCTCTTGTGTCATGCTCCTATTATACTTTAACCAGAGTAGTTTCTTTTTATCGATTTGACCTTTTGCAGTAATTTTCCTCTGTGCCGAACACGCTCTACATATTTCCTCTATCAAATGCCTTGAATTTGATTAATGTTTCTTCATTTTATCTGACAGCTATTTCAAGTCTTTTCAACTCCTGGCTTTTCTCAAGAAGAGCTTTGCGTTTCTCTGAGAACTTTTGACCTCCAACAGCTTCTTTGTTAACTTCTAAAAGCTCTATAGAGGATAATTTTGGCAAACTCACCTACCTTATCTTGTGGTAGAAACTGTGTCAATTTTCCCCCTTGGATATTTGAACTTGTGAACGGTGTCTAAAACATCCTTTTTTGGTACTGTCCACCCGTGCTTGTTTTTCTTCAATAGTTCATCTCTTTTGGTCCATTCCTGTGTGCATTCTGAGAAATTCGCATGTTCTCTGTCAAATTCTTTCATGAATTTCTCATTATCAGGCACATGAGGTTCTGGCGACTTATACATTAGCCTCACGTCTTCAGTGGAGAATGACCCGATTAGCTTTTCAGGTGGAGCCTTGAATTTCCTGTCTGAGATATCTGTGCTATCCAGCACCCATCTCACCATATCTGTATATGGGAGAATCCTTGGCCTTGCTGCAATTCTGTGCAGGAATGAGCAAGCCAAGTCTCTAAGGGTTGCTTCAGATGTATCCTTTGAACCGGCTGTAGCTGCAACTTTCAACACCACAGGGTTTTCATCCTCCAATAGATTATACATTCCTTCCCAAGTGGATATGCCCGCCTCCTTGTTACAGGCGGTGTCTGCGTATAGCGAAGCCATTTCTTTGTTCTCAGAACTTGAGCTCTTTTCCTTCTTACCCATAATGTATAATGGAGGCTTTGTATAGTGATCCGCTCCTTCGTGCCTACGTTTTTACGAATAAATGAGAGTAATGATAATAGAAAGGTGACGAGACTGTTTTGAATATGAACGCGGATGAAATATAATATTTAAATTATGAAACAACTTCCAATCTAAACACAATCTCTTTTCACATTAATAATCACTCCAATCATTTAATATAGTCATTAAAGCGCATAACGGATTTGACACATGGGAAGATTGCCTCGGGATAGCGCGCTTACGTGAATCTGTGACATTGCGATGTGCGATTTGCTGCGCAATATCGCAATATCGCAATGTTGCAATATCGCGATATGAAATCATCACAGTCATAACTTATCGCAAAAGCAGGAAATGCGTAACAGCGCAAAGCGCATATCGCAAAAATGATAAAAGCACATATCGCAAACGTGCAGAATCACAAAAAGCGCACAATCGCAAAATGAAATCATCGCAAAAGCGCAAAATCGCAAAAGCGCATAATAAATCAGAGCGTAAAAGATATTTGTTAATCATTTCTGTTTTCTGCGCTATGCGATCTGCGATCAATGCTTTTTATATAGACTATTTTGTTATGGATGCATTATATTGTTTCAAGAGCAATTTTATTATAATCTATCATAAACTTAATATTTTCGCAATATTCTCTCAAAGGGATTTTTGTAGGTTTATGATAGAAAGTTTTATTTTCTAAAGGAAACAAATCCTAATTGATTTTTTGGATTTTAACTAAGGGTCCCCATTTTATTTAGTATTATTACTAATATTTAAAATAAAAAGGGAGGTTGTTGTAGTACAACAAGCTGTTAACAACATCTCATCTGATTTTAGAGGCTGGCCCATCCTTTGGAAACTATCACATCCTTTCACAAACTCCTTGGCATCCTGGAATATAGTTTGCCAGTAGTACCCCATTTAGAATACTTTATGTCTTGTCCTCTTGTCAGCGAAGTGTCCTCCAATAGGTTCCTCATGACAAGCCTTTAGGATCTCAAATACCTCATATTCTCTAACACATCGCCTAATCTGGAAATCTGGCCTGGTGTGTAATATTCCAAAAATTTAGCCTTCATCTAAATGGAATATTATAGTTGGTTTAATCACTAGGTAGGTGAATAAGTGTGTAGGGAGGCCCATAAACCTCTTTAGAAGGAATAATAACACTCCTAATGTGAAAGGAGGAAGAATAAGCAACTGGATTACGCACCTTTGGGTGTGAACAAGGATTGGATCATGTTGATTTAGTCAACTTTGAGCAAGTCAACGACATTGTCATGGAGGAGTGGCCTTTATGATGGGGTTTCTTGTGATTTTAGTGGAGGAAAACTTGCATGAGCTTGGTGGAAAATATGGATGGGACCCAATGTGGAGAGGTTCTTGCTATATTTGTAGAGGATTGCAACCTTTGTTATTCTAGTATTTTATATTATCATTTGATATTGGTCTTTTAGACTTTGCTTCCTCTTGTTGTTTAAGTAGGGTTCTTAGTCTTTGTTTAGCACAAGGAGTGTTCTACAGTGGGAATCCCTACCTCATCCTCGGGGGAAGGAGGAGTTATTTGGGCTACATTTCCTCATTCCAAATTTTTTTCCAACGAACTTGAGGATTCCCTGTCTGATTTCTTTTTAGATACGGGTTGTGTTGCAGGCTGCAGCAAAGGAGGATCTCTTAGAGTCATTTATGGGCTTGTTTTTCAGTGGACAGGCTATCTATTCATTGGAGGATCAGAAAGGAGGACTACCGGGAATATTTTGACATCTTTGGCATCAGGCCAACCATCTGCTATCCCTCACAGAGCAGTCACCATTCTGAACTGCGTTATTTTTGGAGGCATTTGCTGGGTGGGTTCATTGAGCTCATCAGGAGGGTCTATTTCTAAGTAGAGGGATCAACCTTCTAATTAGAAATACCATTGGAGGAGGACATAATTTTTCATATATATCATAGCCTCATTTCATATCAGATCCAGTTTGCAGTGGCACATTAATCCCAGGGTTATTTGTCACATTGTATATTTCTTGGTATTTCTAGCAATCCTTTTCGGGTTGGCTAGAAATCTTGTATTAGAGCCCACATCTTCATTGTTTGGCATTTATTTTGTTTCTATCAGCCACATTACATTTATATATGTATTCATCAGTAGGTACACTGTTATAGGCAGTGTTTTCACTGCTCTCCGACATTCTATATAGTTGCAGCAACTCACGTATTTATTGTTCTGATCATTGGAGGCTTGTTCCTATGGCTTGAGAGGCTTGTCCCTCATGATATTCCTGTATATTTATGTTGATATCTTAATAAAATGATGGATGCATATTGACCCCTCTTATTTCATGTTGTGTTTTACATTATTGTGTTCATGTATTGCTGCAATCCCATTTTGGGATATTACAATGGTATCAGAGCATAATCTTGGCTCAGCCTGTGCATTCAAGACATTATGCCATTTGAAGGTGAAGCTTATTCTCACAGAAAAAAGAAGATGTGCAGAAGAAACAAATTCAAGACTCCATTATTTGGAGAAATGAAGAAAGAGAGGATCTCCTTGCTTCTTTTCTGAGTTATGAAAAATATCAAGGAAGATCTCAAGGAGATGAAAGGGGAGGAGTGTAGAAAAATTCCAAGAGGGTTTGAAGGTGAAGAAATCCCTATTTATTCATATGATGGGTGTGAGCATTCAGCCACACATGCAGATCCACAGCGTAGTTATTTGCCCACATTCACTGCAAGAATGATGGAGGAAGAATATGCACCAAGGGAGGAGACCTTGAGTGACTATCTTCAGGAGTATGAGTCTCAATCATGGAGATTCAAAGAGCACTTGGAATTCCAAGGGTTTTTCCAACTCAAGGAAGACAAAAGATCCAACAATAGAAGCAAGAGAGGTAGAATATTTCTATCTAACTTTTATGGATCAACAAAGTGCATAGCCAAAGCTTGGGTGAAGGAGCTAGATTCCTATTTCCAGCTACACCAAGTTTCAGAAAAGGAGGCCATCAGAGTAGCAGCACTGCACCTCAAAGGTAGGCCCATGATTGGTGGTTTTGTAGTTCTGCTTCATTTAAACATGCAAATGTAAACACTTATGTTGGGTTCACTAAGAAATTAGTGAGAAGATTTGATATTAAACAATGTAAAACACCATTTGTTGAACCCAAAAACTCAAAACCTTTGCATAAGTTGGAGAGATATATTTTGCCCACTCCACTGGCCCCCCTGAGAGTGCAGCAAGCAAATAGGGGGCTAAATCATTTTTGAGTCTTCAAGGAATGCATTTCCTCTAAAAACACAGTCTCCTTGAAGCCTCTTCGTGTCTTTTATCCTTTGACAGGTCCCCTCTGCTGATTCCCCTTTTAAAGCCTCTCTGTCATGTGAAGAAATGCCCAAAGGCCCCTTTTTCCCTCTCATTTCCCCCACTTAACCTCTTTTTCATTCCCCTTGTCTTCCCCTTCTATTTCCCTTCTTACCCTTCATTTCCCCCTAAAATCCCCTTTAAAGTCCCCCCCTAACCTTTGCTGACCTTCTTCCCCCTTTATTTCTCTATCGTTCCCCTTCCCAACCTTCAAAATCCATTAAAACAGGCTAAAGACCCATCTTCCGACCTTATTATAAGGCCTAGCCCCTTTCCGCCAGCCCCTTAACCACTTCCCCACATGTGCCCCGACGCTGGGAACAAGCGCTTAGGTCCCAAGCGCTAATCGCAATCGGAACTGTCGGGCGTGTGTAAATCCTTTGTAAAAGCGAAAAACCCCCGATGCGATTGTTTAAACACATAAGTCCCACGATGAGTTTTGGGCCATCGATCTATCAATATCAGACGGCTATGTGCTAATCACAGCCCCCGCCCAATCACAATCGGAACATGTTAAGTGCACCCTCCGATCAGTCCATCGCAAATGATTGCGATGCGATTGATATCGCGAATCTTCCGCCGACTCGATTGAAAGGTTCGTTCATCCCATCCATCCATGGCTTTCCACCGATCCCGCGTCCCTTTCGACCAGCCCGCGATCGGAAGACCGATCGCAATCGCCAGAAAGTCCCATCTCCCATCCTCGGGTGCCGACGCTAGGTTCAATCCCATCCGTTCATCCTTCCCGCGATCTGACGGCCAGCGCTTAATCGCACCCTCCGCCCGATCGCGATCGCATCCCTTTCTCTCCGTCTTCCGATTCAATCCTGGCCGTCCATCCTCTCGCAGATCCGACGGTCATCGCAACTCCCGATTCCCCGATCGCATTTCTCCTCCGATTACATCCGAGCCGTTGATCTGGCCTTCAGATCTAATGGTCAGCGCTCAATCGCAAACCCCTCTCCGATCGCAATCGCATGCCTCCTTCTCCGTGCTCCGATTACAATCTCCCGATTCAATCTGGGCCATCCATTCCCCTGCTGATCCGACGGCCATCGCACTTCCCATTTCCTCCGATCGCAAGTCTTTCTTCCCCCCGATTAAATCTCGTCCGTCCGTTTGATGCACGATCCAACGGCTATCGCTCGTCCTCCTCAATCGCAATCGGAAGTTTTTATATGTGTCACCCTGTGTTCCCCCCGATTGCGATTGATCCGATTACATCTCCGCCGTCCGTTTTCTCCCGGATCTGACGGCTCAGGTTTAATCGCCCCCCGCCACGGTCGGCCCCACATCTAATGCTCCGCTCCATTGTTTTGTGCCCCTTTTCTTTGTAATTCGCCCAGGTAAAAGCCTTTGGCCTTTACACTATGATTCTCTCCTCCGCTACTCCGCCACCATTCCTCCGCCTCCACAGCATTCCGTCACCGCTGCCCGGGCTTTAAACATGGTTTATTTTAAATTGTGTAGACATCACAGTGAGGTGTTTTCAGCATCATCAGCAGATCAGCAGAAAGGATCCAAAGGGGTTAACACCTTCTATTGACATAATCAATGTTTAGCCCCGCTTTCTCGCAAGTTGAGCTCGGTTTGAAAGGCGATGAGCGCGCAATGATCATTGCTGGCTACTGTGACGAACGCGTTTACTCCAGTACACCTTCTCAAAAATCACCATACCTCCTCGAGCCCTGAAAAGATTAATTGCACTGTCTGAAACCCATTTAAGACAGTCAGGCAGCAGTTAGGAGGGATGGAGTGACCTGCAGACCTTCCACCCAGTTCATTCATTTCAGAGTGGTAGCACAGAGTTTCAGACCACCATAAGGACTTAAAGAACATATCAGAGGTCAATTTCTGGCCTGACAGAGTCTCCGAACTAGTCTTAGAGTACTTACAGTGTTGCAGGCAGCCATTAAGCAGCATGGGCGTGGACACCTCCGCCGATTTTGTCTTAATGAGATCAATTCAATGTTCATCTACCTCTGTTTCTTCCGCTTCTCCTATAAGAAATCCCCGAGAACATAATGAAAAGGTTGTTGTTGTTCAGCTGTTGGGGTCTTGCTGTTAGAGAGATTCATTCTTGACTGTTAGAACAGTCGTGGGAGGGAGTAGCAGAGTAGTTGTATGTAATAGGTTGGGAGGAGAAAGTCTGGACTGTATTAGCCATTGAGCTTATTGTACATGACTGGTTTTGCATCAATTAATCAAAGCACATTTCACAGGATCCTGGTCTATTACTATTGGTGATGTTCTCCTTACTTTGTTTAATGCATTTCCATGTTGTTTCATTGTTCTTCTGGGCTTGCATCAGAATAATGGTATAGGATTCACCCTTGTTAGGTGCCCTATGTTGTCTGCTCTCCTTGCCTTCAATGTTTTCTGCTAAATGTGTTATCTGAGAATTGATTTCAGTCAATTTAACTTAGGTGTTATGGATGTTGTGCCTACTCTCGATGTGTGAATTGGTTGGATGGGTTCTTAGATGTTCTTATGTGGTTTTGGTGAAGGTTTGGGAACAGGGGATAGTGTTAGCCCCATCCACTGAGATCCTTGCGCTAAAGGTGGCCTGGGTCAACACAGTCTGCTCTTTGTTTTCCCCTTGGAGTTGCTAAAGTAGACCTGAAGTTAAATGACCTCTGGTCTGATCTATAAGCAGCCCCTTTGTCTCTTTGAGAGCTGCCTTAGAGTATGTCCAAGCAGGTCTGGAATTAAATGACCTCTGACCTGATCTATAGACAGAAATTTGGTTCTCTTTCCTTCTTCCACTTTCCCTCCTTAATGTTCCATTCCATCATCTGCCTAAAATATCCTTTAGTGTAGATGACTTGCCCTTTGAAAGCCTTGGCTAGTTGTTGCATGTAATTTCCTTTCATGACTCCATAGCCCAATGGATGGCACTGTCTTGGCCTATCCTCTTTGCTGAAACATCCAGCTGCTTTGTTTCCTTTCCTCCCATTACTTTTTCAGTCTATGATCTCCTAACCAACCCAGCAACCAACCAACCAAATCATTTAAAATCCCTCGTGCTTCATAACTAGCCTAATATCTCATTTGAGCTTCAAAGACATATCATTCTTTTCTCTTTTTGGAGAGATCCCTCTCCGGGTCTAGGAGGGCTAGATCCTAGGGCCCCAAAGTGGTTTGATGTTGTCTCATCTTTTGGTATTGCCAAATCTGCCAAAACATGGGAACCCCAACATAATGGCGACTCCACTGGGGAAGATCAGTCAGCTTTGATTTGGTAAACCACTGTGGTGGACAGTAAGTTGTGAATCATCCACCTGGCGACTCCACAATTCCTGAATGATTAAAAGACTCCGCTGGTAATCAGCTGGCCACTGATTATCTGTGGTTTCACATAAGACTCCACTGGGAGACCATGTCGCAGTACAACATCATCCATTCCGAAGACCAAGCCATGTCACTAATGCAAGACCCCGAACGGTTTGCGGAAATATTTCCAGACTTCATAGCAGCATGTCGTGATACACTTGCTAGTGACTTGGCAGTATATAAGGTGGAGGACCTTCCTGGGGTTATTCCTCTCAGCTCTAGAGGCGGGCCCGTGATCAAGAAAATCCTTTTGGAGCTGATGGTTGAAAGGTATGAAGCTAAGATCGAACTTCTGAGCTCACAAGAGATATCATATGAGTTCAGAGACCCCAGAGCATTCTTGGAAAGTCTCCCTCCCCCAAAAAGAGAAAAGATTCCGCTGCTCTTCGAAATACAAGAAGAGGAGGATCCGGTTTTCATGAGCCACACTGAAGATGCAGTGGAAGATGCAATAATCTAAGTTTCCCAGGACATAGACAGCCTACCAATCATGGCAGGCCAGAGAAAAGGATGTGTACAACATGTGTTCGTTGATCCTGTGGCAGAGTACATGGAGGCCCTGATATGCTCGAATGCTCCAGCATTCATCCTTAGCATGGGCCAGATTCATCAGGAATGGTCACTACTGATGGTGACCACAGTGTTGAAGAACCACACGCAGAGCACCCTATGGTTATCTCTGACAGGAATCCAGTGCTCATATCCTTTTTTCATGCTTACGACGGCGTATAATAGCAGATGAAGATTCTTTGAATCTTCATTCTGCTTTACCACAGATCATCGGTGGAACTGGAAACCAGCAGCCTTTCCTTTCAAAAGATGAGGAGGAAAGCAAAGAAGAAGTTCTCGAGCAGGATGAAAGCAAAGAGCCTTCTCAAAAAAGAGAAAGCAATAACAAACCACCGCTTCAAGAATACTTAGATATTTTCACTAGAGTTTAGCACCTCAGAGCAGGACATATCGGAGCTCCGAGAGGACTCAACCCCAATATACGATGAGTCCTCTAGTTCAGAAGATGAAGGAGACACTCTACTCCAAGAGAGTCTCATTCTTGATCCAGTGGAAGAAGAAGAGATCCTGGTCGAAGCCAGCCTGCCAAATATTCATAGCCAGGTATCTTTTCATGATCCTTATGCACATTTCCTGCATACATTTGGATAAGGATCAAAGGTCTTGCTCAGCAGCATGTTACAGACACAAAGAAATTTTCTCAAAGCTGCTGTTTTTGAACAAAAAGAGTGGGAGCTGCCCTGCCTATCCAGCATGCTCAAGGAGTTGAGCAAGAAGGACCAGCCATGGGATCACTTGATGTACTGGTTACATTGGAAGACCGTGTTTGTAAGCTAGATTGTAAATATTCCAGTTAGAGTAGGGTAGGTAGGAAGCTCAATAAAGCTCAGCCTATGAGCAGGTAGATTAGTTGTTTAAATTTCTATCTTAGAATGTAGAGAAGAAACCTGCTAGACAGTTTAATCCTAGCAGGTAGTAGTGTAGGTAGAGAAACATGTGAGACCAACAGTCTAATCTGGTCTCATGGAGCAATAAGGGTAGAAGTAGACTAGGTTTATTTTTCCTGTTTGTAAAAATTGATGATGTAAAAGGGTCTGCAAGTCCAAATGCACCCAAGAAGAAAAAATGTTAGGACTATAGTGTGGGTAGGTAGTTGTTTGGAAGAATTGTACTGCTGATATGTTGTCTTCACAATTTGTGGCAAATTGGACATCATTGGAATAAGGATGCTGCAGCAGCAGGCATCTGCCTACACCAAAGATTACATTTGGACTCGATCTCCTCAAGAAGAAGCCATCCCCATGGAGCCACCGTTAGGGCCCATAAATTTTTTGACAAGAAACGGGGGCTAAAATGTTCTTGAGCCTTCAAGAAATGAATTTCCTTTGAAAAAACACATCATCCTTGAAGCCTCCTGCTCTTTGCTCTTCCCACGAATCCCCACCGTGCAGGCCCATTACAAAGCCTCTTTGTTTGTGAAGAAATGCCCAAAGGCCCCTTTTTCCCTCCTATTTCCATCCCCCTAAGCCTTTGTTTCCATCCTCTTGCCTCTCCTTTCTAAATCCCCCATTTACCCTTCAAATCCCCTTCAAATTCCTCCCATATCCCTTGTTTGGGCTAATTCACCCTTTATCCCTATATCGTTCCCCTTTCTAACCTTTAAATCACATTGAAATGGGCCCAAAACCCACTTTCTAACTTTGTAATAGGGCCTAGCCCCTTTTCCGCTAAACCTTAACCACTTCCCCACGTAACCCTCACCCAAGACCAAGGGCCGTGCCTTAGGTGCTAGTCGCAGATCACATCCATCGCAAAACGCAAGTTTTCCGTTGGAAAGATTTCTCTCCGCCTTTGCGATTTGCGATCATCCCGATCGCATCCATCGCAAATCGCATCCATCGCAAATTCGCATGTTGTGTTTTTTGTTTCGATCCATCGCAAATATTTGCGATGCGCGATCTTTGATCGCTGCCGCTCATCGCCCCGATCGCACTTTCCTCCATCGCATTTTCCGCCCATCGCGACCTGCTCGATCGCACACGCACGCAAGTTCCTTGTCAGCGTTTCTGCGATTTTCCGTCCCTCTATTGCGATTACTTGCAATTTAGCCCTGGTCCCACCTCGTGCTATCATTCCCGCCCGCTTCATTGTTTTTATGTTATTTCCTTTGTATTTCTCCCAAATAATTAATCTTTGGGTTTTACACTATTAACCTTTTCTTCCGCCGCTCTCCATTATTTTCACTGCTCTCACCTGTTCCGCCGCTGTCCCTCCGGACTTCCACAGCATTTCTCCACCACCACTGCCTAGGTTTGCAACAGGTGTGTTATATTATGCAGGTAGTGTAGAGAAGCCATTACAGCCGCTAGCGGACCAGCAGAGAAGACTCAAGAGGGTTAATTTGCTTGTTATTAACGTAATAGACGTTTAACCCCGCGTTCAAAGGAAAGGCACAGTTTGAAGAATCAAGCACACTGTCAAAGTCTTATCTGTCTTTAATATCAGCAGAGTACTCTTCTCCAGACGTACATATTCCTACAAGAAATCTCCATGCCTCCTCGAGCCCTGAAATGATTAATTACACTGACTGAAGCCCATTTAAGACAGTTAGGCAACAGTTATGGAGGTATGGAGCGGCCCTGCAGATCTTTCAGCCAGTTCATTTATTCTAGATGGCAATGCAGAGTTCCAGACCGCCGTAAGGACTTAAATAACATATCAGAGGTCAATCTCGACCTGACAGAGATATCCAAAATAGTCTACGGAGTACAACACAACGCCATTAAGCAGAATGGGCTCGGCTTCCTCCACCATTCTGTACTAATGAGACTCATTTAATTGTTCACCTACTTCTGTTTCTTCCTCTTCTCCTATAAGAATCCCCGGGAACATATTGTAAAGGTTGTTGTTGTTGTTCAGTTGTTCGGCTGTTTCTGTTAGACGGATGCAGCTTGACTGTTAAAACAGTCTTGGGAGGGAGTTACAGAGTAGTTTGTATGTAATAGGCTGGGAGGAGAAATTTTGGATTGTATTAGCCATTGAGCTTATTGTACATGACTGGTTTTGCATCAATTAATCAAAGCACATTTCACAGGATCCTGGTCTATTACTATTGGTGATGTCTTTCTTAACTCTGTTATTTACATTTTCATATTGTTTCATGTTCTTCTGGTAGGCAACAGAAGTATAGCATAGGATTCACCCTTGTTAGGTGCCCTATGTTCCTGCTCTCCCTACCTTTAATGTTTTCTGCTTTATGTGTATCTAAGGGTGAATTCATGTGGTTTAACCAGCGCAGTGGATGTTATTGCCTGCTGGCTGATGTATGAACTTGGGGATTTGCTGCTTGGATGTTTCTTTGTTATCTCTGTTTTTCCCTTGGAGTTGCTAAAGCAGACCTGGAGTTAAATGACCTCTGGTCCGATCTATAAGCAGCCCCTTTGTCCCTCTTTGAGAGCTGCCTTAGAGTATGTCCAAGCAGGTCTGGAGTTAAATGACCTCTGACCTGATCTATAGACAGAAATTTGGTTGTCTTTCCTTCTTTCACTTTCTCTCCTTAATGTTCCATTCCACCATCTGCCTAAAAGATCCTTTAGTGTAGATGACTTGCCCTTTGAAAGCCTTGGCTAGTGGATGCAAGTAATTTCCTTTCATGACTCCATAGCCCAATCGATGGCACTGTCTTGGCCTATCCTCTTTGCTGAAACATCCAGCTGATTTGTTTCCTTTCCTCCCATTACTTTCTCAGTCTATGATCTCCTAACCAACCCAGCAACCAACCAACCAAATCATTTAAAATCCCTCGTGCTTCATAACTAGCCTAATATCTCATTCGAGCTTCAAAGACATATCATTCTTTGCTCTTTTTGGAGAGATCCCTCTCTGGGTCTAGGAGGGCTAGATCCTAGGGCCCCAAAGTGGTTTGATGTTGTCTCATCTTTTGGTATTGCCAACTGGCCAAAACCATGGGAACCCCAACACTTGGGCTGATGTCAGCAGGCCCCAAAACGGACCCAAGGAAATTTATATGGGTGGATTTCATAAAAATTTTGGGTCACACTTGGGTTGATGTCAGCAGGCCCCAAAACGGACTCGGGGAACTTTATATGGCAGATTTCATAAAAATTTCGGGTCACAAACACCTTGACATCATCAAGCTCCTTTTGTGACCTGAAATGGTTTATGTAGCTTGGTTTTATCGAGAGTTTTGAAGTCTGGGGTATATCATTTGATAAACGGTGATTATATGGTTTTTTCATTATAATGAAGAAAAATCCGAAGGCTGGGGTTCAAGTCTCACGCCTTCGATTCATTAAAAGGAAGCCATCCATAGGTCCAAATTCCATGTCTCGTCAATGCTTCAAAGGAATTGATGTGTCACGAACGTTGCATAGCACTGCACACCAACAAGGCACAGTAAATAAATCACAAACAAAGAGTATCAGTGTCAAAGACAAAACATACCAGAACAGGAGATTGAAGACAGATCTGTGGGGGATTACGGCTAAGATTGATTATCAAAAGCCTAATCCTCCCAATTAAGACACAGTTCAAAGAAAATCATAAGTGTTTTATCAGACAGGAAAGCCTCCACCACCATATCTGAGGAAAATTGATTCCTCCCAGCTACCACAGTGCCACTTGTGCCTCAAAGCATTCAAACAGAGGCCGAAGTTATTGATCGAGATCAGATATTTGCCTCAGCGCAGCCAGAGAGTTAATTATACAAATAAACTTATTGACAAAATATCAACAAAATTACTTTAACATAACAGAGAGCCTAAAAAGTCAATAAGAGCTCCCATTGAGCTTAATCTTAAATGGAAAACATTAATATAGACAGAACACCTGTAAAATTCTTCATCGAGCCCCCTAAAGGCCGAGAATCCATTAAGATTGTATTAATTATATTTGGAGATCTTTTATCAGATCTCACCTCCTCATTCTTCAATAAATACTACTGGAGAAGATGAGAGAGGGGTTGGTTGCAGAACTTTGATATATACTTGAGCTTGAGACTTCTACTTGTAAATAGTGTTCACTAGCTCTTGGAGCTCTGCTTGTGATAGATAAGTTAGTCTGGGAAGTGTAGATGATTGCTAAGCTAAAGCATTGGACTTAGAGTTGTAATTGGTTTGGAGCATCAATACAAGCTGATTTATGGGATCCTGGTCTATGTCGATGGTGACTTGATTTCTTATTGTAAATTGTTATTTTATTTATGTTTTCACTGTGTTCATCTTCTCTTATAAAGAACAACATGCATAGAGTTAAGACCTACTGTATATCAATACCTTTCTCTGACTGAAAATCTTTATCTACATGTTTTCTTCTGATTTGTGTTATTTAGGAATGATTTAATTCATGTTTAAGCATTAGGAATGCTGGCATTGCCTTGTCCTATTGCCTTAGCTAATTGTTATTCTTAAATGTTATTTTCAGTATATGTTGAGTAGAGATGAACTAAGGAAGATATGGTGTGCCCTGGTCCTAGTTTTATCCCCAAAGAATGTCTGAATGTTTCCCTTGGAATGTGTTGAAAGCTGGCTAGTGTTGAAGCACTTACCAGATCTTAGGCCATTCTTTGTTATCTTTGTGTTTGTCTTGAAAGTTACCAAGTAGAGCAGAGCTAGGATAGGATTTGTGGTGAGCTCGGCCTGCTAGTTTCTTCTCCAACAGTTTCCTTCAAGTTTCCCTTTGTTTTAAAATGTTTTTCTATTGAAAGTACATCAAAAGCAGGCTAGTTTAGAATTACTTACCCGATATTAGATTAATTGTATGTCTTTATTAAGTGTATTTCAAAAGTAGGCTAGTTTAGAAGTACTTACCTGATCTTGGGCTACTCTTTGTTCTTCATCTGTGCAATTCCCCTTCTTATTGTTTCATTTCATTCCATAAATCAAACTTTAAAGAGATCCTTAGACATAGATGACTTTCCCCATGGACCACTCTTGCCCCTTGCTATTCCAATTAAACCCTATTATAACTCCATAGCCCAATGGACTAAAACCTGAAATTATCTATCTTCTTGGCCAAAGCTTGTTCTATTTGCTTTCAACTTCACACCTTTGAAACTCTTTGCATTTAGAACTTTCCACCTCAAATAATAATCATGCTCAACCATCCAAAACAAACAAAACCCTCGGCCTTCATAACTAGCCTAATATCATTACCCAATACTTCAAAGACAAATCCATCTTTACACTTATTGGAGAGATCCCTCTCCAGATTCAAGAGGGCTAGATCCTAGAATCCCAAAGTGGTTGAAATGATGTTCTCCCTGCAGTTGGACTTTTTCCAATCTTGTTGATTACAGGGTGCCAACATTTCTGGCGACTCGGCTGGGGATCGAACCCAGAATATCTGGTTCCCCTTAAAATTTCATACAAACATTGTTTAGTGAGTAAAAAGTAGCGTTTTCAAGAACTACCAAGAAATGGTAATCATGATGAAGCTTGTTTGAATCAGTGACAAACTAGGAAAACCCTAGAATTCTCCTAAGACTTTATCTAACCTTGAAAGATCAGTTGGCTTAGCCATAAGAGTAGACTGTCTTTGTCTCATAACCGTAGCTAAGTTTTGAAACAGATCTAGCACACTCTTAGAAACCACACAACTGAAAAATAACTTAGAAAACCCAAAAATATTTCAGATTGGTATCCAATAAACATGGTGGTGGACCATAAAACCTTTTACCTCCTTAGGAGCTAAAAAATTCCACTTGGCAACTCCACAATCATGAACAAACCTTAAGACTCCACTAGGAAGAACCCTTATCATTATAATATCAGTCAAACTTAGTTAGAGGACTGTAGGATTAAAATTTTTGTAAACAGATTAGTTGACCTTTTAAAGACTGTCATACCTGGTTGAACTTTTCTGGTTTATTTGGGTCTGAAAAACACAGCATAGTGGCTCCTAGAAAGATTCACACTAGAGCCGATCCTGACCTTGATCCACCTGAGATAGTTGATAACCCAGAAAGTATCCTTAGGAAGTCTCCTAGGATTAAATTATCAACTTTTTTCAGATCACCCTTGAGAGGTAATTCAGTTCCTGAACATCTTTCAGCTCTACAACAATCACAAGTTGACTTAGTAAATCCCTTTAGAACTAGGTCATTTGATGATATAGTTAAGCTGGATCCTGAGTCTTCACTTTCATCCCTTGGAACAAGTGAACATCCTGGTAGTAGGGAAACAACACCTCCTGATTTACATTTCCTTCACAATTTAGGTGTCTCTCATCCAAGATCAGCTCAACAATCTACTGTTGTTCCATCCACAACCCTTCATCCTCCATTCACTATCCAAACCACTCCACTTCAGCCCACTTTTCCTTTTGTTAATCCACCTCTTGTAAATCCACCCCCACCACATATCATGGCAGCATGGTATGCTCCCTTAGTCCTTCTTGTACCATTAGTCAATATTCCACAGGACTATCAGTCCAAAATTCCATTGTATGATGCTAGTAATGCTACAACTGCATCACAACATGTGGATAAGATGAATGACTAATTTTACATAAATGAAATTGATGATGATTCTGTCAAGCTTAGATTGTTTGCTCAGAGTCTGGGGGGAGAAGTTAGAAAATGGTTTAAAGGCTAAACCCCCATAGTATCAATGATCTCCAAGCCTTCCATCAGACTTTCTTAAACAAATGGGAAGTAAAGAAGTATCCTCTCCAAGTCCTTTCTGATTATAAGAACCTCCATAAAAACACAGGGGAAAGTGTACAAGCTTATTGTACCAGACTTAACAGTTTATATAATGCACTTTCCCCAGATCTAAAACCTCCACAAGGCTCAGCTTTAAACAAGTTTCTTGAAGGGTTTGACCCTGAGATGGCCTATCAGCTGAGAGAGAGAGATCCTGCAACTCTTGAAGAGATGCAAAAGGGTGCTCTTGCTGTGGCAGTCAACTTGATGGAGAAGAGAGCAAGAATGAAAAATGTGAAGAGAGTGTCCTTTAGAGAAGAAAATACACCCTCTACTTCCAACTCAAAGATGGAGAGAATGATGGAGGAGATGATGAATAAAATGAGCATCCTTGAGAGAGCACAAGCCAGTCAAAACCAAACTACTCCTCAAAACAAAAACCAAAACTAGAATCAGAATTTTAGAAGGAACCAACCTCCAAACAGACCTAGGGAAGATGACCAATAGATCACTCCTCCCTTTCATCAAAACCATGTAAGTGAGGTTGAGGAAACAGATGAAATAACAAAGGAAGATGATATCAACATGCGGGGGGTAGATAATGATGATTTTGAGATTCATTATGATAGAAAACAAGGTCTATACACATCTTATGATGACAAAAGAGATGATGATGAAAATTATTATAAAGACATGGAAAATGTTATCATAGAGTCTCAAAAGGAGTATGACCTTAGAAGCAAGAAAAATCTAGAAACCCCCAATAAAAAAACCTCTGAAAAATATTCACAAAATAGCACTGCAACGAAGCCTAAAGTTGTCAAACAAAAGGACAAAACAGTGGCTATGAATTCTGATAATGGTAAAGAGAAAGGCACTCAAAACAATGAAAAACGGAGCACAAACTTTAGCAGTACTAACATTTCAGCTAGTACTCTTGTGAAAACAATTTTGTCAAATGTAAAAAGAACAAATTAGGAAGTTGATGTTGCTGATAGACTAACAGCTAGTAAGGCTGAGACAAGTTCTTCAAAGAACCAAATTCCTTTCAGCCTAGAGCAGGAAATTTCAAAGATCAAAATCTATGTTCCCCTGACTGAGTTAGCTACCCAGAATGTATATAGAACCCAAATTTTGAAGGCTTTAAACATAGAGGACCATAATGACACAGTCAATTTTAACGATGACTAGCCAAAGCTCATTTTTGGTCCTAAGATTGAAGGTAGATATCAAGAGGGACCTATTCCTCCCTTTTATGTAAGTTTAAATGTTCATGACAATATTTTACATAACGCTATGCATGATTCAGGTGCCTCTCATAATTTAATGCCCAAAGCTGTCATGGAGAGCCTAGGCCTTGAAATCACCAGATCTTATAAATATCTTTACTCCTTTGACTCAAGCAGAGTAAAATGTTTAGGATTAATCAAAGACCTCTGTGTTAACTTAGCACAGATTCCAGCCAAATGCTTAGTCATGGATATTGTTGTGGCTAATGTGCCCCCAAAGTATGGAATGTTGTTATCTAGGTCTTGGGGGGCTAAGTTACAAGGGACTATGCAGATGGACATGACCTATGCGACCATCCCTGTTTTCAATTAGACAAGAAGACTTTACAGGGAGTCTCATATGCAATACATGGTGACTAGCTAAGACAGACCACAGAACTCTCCCCTTTATTTTGTAAACACAGGCCTGGATTCCTTTATCCTTTTCAATGATGAAACTTTCAGTGAACGAGTGACCTTGTCTGATTTAAAGACAAATAAAGAGGAGGAAGAAGATAACGCAAGAGTGTCAGAATAGTCTGCTGAACCTGTGAACTCTAGCAAAAAAAACATAGGTCTTAAGCTACAAATCATGTGTCCTTCAATTTTAAACATTGAGAGTCAAGAAGGCAGTCATCAACCCGATAAAAATCTGAGGAGTTAAAACAAGTTCAACAGTGTGCTGACCTCCAAGAACAATTCGATAGCACACTTATTGAAGAGCATAGTAACCCAAATGATAAAATCAAGATTAGCCCTCTATGGAGTATGCAATTCGAATGGATCTTGCACTAAGACCAACACTGGTGCAGGTGTCTGGATATGCAGCACTAAGAATAACCACATAGAAAGCCTTTCCTGTAGATTAAATTTCCATTGTTCGAATAACATAGCAGAATATGAATCCTTTCTCTTAGGCTTACGATTGTTGAAGAAGTTAGGAGCCAAGAGAATCAATGTGTATGGGGATTCAGAGTTAGTCATTAGGCAAGTCAATGGGGAGTATAACACAAATCATACCAGACTTAGGGCCTACCGAAACGATTTCATGGACCTTTTAAAAACTTTCGAGGAGTCCAAACTCATTTTTCTCCCGAGAAAAATAAATATTGCGGCCCACAATTTAGCTTTTGCAGCTATAACATGCTTAACGCCATATGAAACCAAATACTACACAACTCAGATAAAATTTAGACCAGTAGTTCCTGATAACAAAAAATATTGGCAGGTGTTCGACGAAGACAAACAAATAGAAGACTTCATGCAGTTCAGAAATGAATTCGAACTACCAAGTTCGGATTCAAATTATGAAACCAACTTCCCTTGTGAAGAAAATTTTCTTGATGAAGAAGAAAGGTCTCCTGAACTTGCTAATGTAAACCTATTATCTAGAAAACTTGAAAATGAAACAGAGATGAATGCAGAGTTAGAAACCCTGCATTCTAAAGATGAAAGTTTTCCCAATGGTCTGACACCTTTAGAAGAGTTGTTTGATTTTAACGATGTGGCCAGGAAGCCAAAATTGGAACCTGTAGAGACTGAAGTGGAAGAGTGAAATATAGGCAGTGAACTTAAACCGAAAATGATCAAACTGTCTAAAACTTTACCAGCTCACATTAAACTCAAATACATAGAGCTGTTCAAAGAATTTTCTGATGTTTTTTGCGTGGAGCTACGAAGATCTTAAATCCTATGACACTGAAATAATACAGCACAAAATCCCTCTCAAAGCAAACCAAAAACCATTCAAACATAAAATGCACAGAATAAACCCTGTTCATCTGCCTCTGGTTGAGAAGGAAATCAAGAAAATGTATGAAGATGGTATTATTGTCCCTATTAGATATTCTGAGTGGGTGTCTAATCTGGTGTCAGTTAGGAAGAAAACTGGAGATATCATGCTTTGTATAGAATTTAGAAACTTAAACAAAGCTTCATTAAAGTACAACTACCCTTTACCTAAGATGGATCATATTTTACGAAGGGTGGTAGGGTCTAGAAAAATTTATTTGCTTGATGGCTACTCAGGGTACATTCAGATCTTAGTTCACCCTGCTGATCAATTAAAGACAGCCTTTAATACACCATGGGGCACTTTCATGTATGTGAAAATTCCCTTTGGTCTAATGAATGTTGGAGAAACCTTTCAGAAAGCCATGGACATAGCATTCTCCGAAGAGTTAGGCTACTTCATCATTATATACCTTGATGATGCTACTGTGTTTTCAAAAATAGATGAAGAGCACTTAGCACATTTAAGAAGAGTTTTCAAGAAATGCAGAAAGTTTGGGATATCTTTAAACCCTAAGAAAACACTATTTGGGCTCCAAGAAGGTAAAATTCTTGGGCACATCATTTCAGAAGAGGGTATTAAGATAGATCCCAAAAGGATTGAGGCCATATTGCTAATATCTTATCCTCGAAACATCAAGGAGTTGCAATCTTTCATTTGGAAGATTAACTTTTTGAGAAGGTTCATCCCCAACTTGGCTGAGCTTCTTAGAAATATCACAAACATGTTGAATAAGGAGCAAGAGGTAAAATGGACCTTGGAAGCAAAGATGTCCTTTGAGCTAGTGAAGCAAGCATTAACCAAAACACCGGTTCTAATAAGTCCTGATTTTTCAAAAGATTTTTATATTTTCTCATTTGCATCACAACATACCATAGCTATTGTCCTTTTACAGAAAAATCCACAAGGACAAGAGCAGCCTATTGTATTCTTTAGTAAGGCATTGAGGGATGCCCCTCTGAAGTATAACATTATGGATAAGCAAGATTTTTCTTTGATTAAAGCTTTGAAAGACTTTGGAGTATACATCTTGCACTCACACATCATTTCCTTTGTCCCAAACTCAGTTGTTAAAGACATTTTAACACAGGACCCAGATGGTAAGAGAGGTAAGTGGATTGTTGTTATTCTTGAATATGATTTAGAGATAAAGCCCACTAAACTCATCAAAGGCCAAGGTCTAGCTAGATTAATGGCTAAATCAAATTTTTTGGTTCTCGATATTAATATGATTAATGCTTTGGATGAACAAGAGGAAATCTCAACTCCCATTGTTGAAGATCATTTCATAAATTCCTCTTGGTATGCTGATATTATTTATGTTTTTCTTAATTTAAAATGACCTCCTAGTTTGACAAAAACAAAGGCAAGGTTCCTAAAGTTAAAAGTTGTAAACTATTGCATTATAGATAGATGTATTTATTGGAAAAATGTAACTGGTGTATTTCTTAAATTTTTTCCTGAGTATGATGCAGAGAAGTTTAAGCACGAGTTCCATGAAGGAGAGTGTGGAGGTCATTTGTACTGGAAGACAACAATCAACAAAATTTTGAGGGCTGGTTTCTATTGGCCTACTCTCTTTCCGAATATACACAAGATGATCATTTCCTGTCATAAATGTCAACTTTTTGAAGGCAAAAGAAAACTGCTACCCCTACCTCTGCATCCAATCACTATTGAAGCCCCTTTTCAACAATGGGGACTTAACTTCATAGGAGAAATCCATCCACCATCTTCTGCCCAACATAGATGGATTCTCACTGCCATAGACTATTTCACTAAGTGGATAGAAGCCATTCCTTGTAGGCAAGCCAATGATTATGTTATTATAAAATTCATAGAGAATAATATTCTCTCTAGATTTGGCTGTCCTACCAAGATCATCACTGATAATGCAGCAGCATTTGGATCAAAGAAGATGGTTGAATTTTGTCACAGATATCAGATAACATTGGGGCATTCCACGGCCTATTACCCTCAAGGTAATGCACTTGCAAAATCCTCAAACAAGATTTTAGTGAACATAATCAAGAAACTGTTGGAGGACAACAAAAAGTATTGGCACACAAAGCTAGTTCATGCACTTTGGGCTGACAGATTGACTTTGAAGAAATCTATTGGTATGTCACCTTTCCAGCTTGTGTATGGTACTGATGCAATTTTTCCAACCAGCCTTGGTGTACCAGTGATGAAGTTGATTCAAGAGTTGCAAACTGAAGATAATGACATGATCAGAAGAATAAATCAGACCATTCATCTTCAGCAAACCAAAGAGGAGGTTTATAACAAAGCATTGCAGAAGCAGGACAACATTAAAAAGCTTTTTGACAGAAGAACAAAGGCCAGCAATTTCAATATTGGGGACAAAGTTTTGAAGTGGGACTCAAGGAGGGAAGACAAGGGCAAGCATGGAAAATTTGACAACTTATGGCTTGGCCCTTACTCTATCCATTTAGAAGAATTTGACAAGTAATTTGTGCGTAATTACTTAATATACCGTAGAGCCTCAAAAGTCAATAAGAGATCCCACTGAGCTTAATCTTAAATGAAAAACATTAATACAGACAGAACACCTGTAAACTTCTTCATCGAGCCCCCCAAAGGCTGAGAAGCCATTAAGACTGTATTAATTATCTTTGGAGATCTTTTATCAGATCTCACCTCCTCATTCTTCTATAAATACTACTGGAGAAGATGAGAGAGGGGTTGGTTGCATAACTTTGAGATATACTTGAGCTTGAGACTTCTACTTGTAAATAGTGTTCACTGGCTCTTGGAGCTCTGCTTGTGATAGATAAGTTAGTCTAGGAAGTGTAGATGATTGCTAAGCTAAAGCATTGGACTTAGAGCTATAACTAGTTTGGAGCATCAATACAAGCTGATTTATGGGATCCTGGTCTATGTCGATGGTGATGTGATTTCTTATTGTAAATTGTTATTTTATTTTTGTTTTCACTGTGTTCATCTTCTCTTATAAAGAACAACATGCATAGAGTTAAGACCTACTGTATATCAGTACCTTTCTCTGACATAAAATATTTTTTCTTCCGATTTGTGTTATTTAGGAATGATTTAATTCATGTTTAAGCTTTAGGAATGCTGGCGTTCCCTCGTCCTATTTCCTTAGCTAATTGTTATTATTAAATGTTATTTTCAGTATATGTTAAGTAGAGATGAACTAAGGAAGATATGGTGTGCCCTGGTCCTAGTTTTATTCCCAAAGACTGTCTGAATGTTTCCCTTGGAATGTGTTGAAAGTTGGCTAGTGTTGAAGCACTTACCAGATCTTAGGCCATTCTTTGTTATTTTTGTGTTTTTCTTGAAAGTTACCAAGTAGAGCAGAGCTAGGAGAGGATTTGTGGTGAGCCCGGCCTACTAGTTTCTTCTCCAACAATTGCCTTCAAGTTTCCCTTTGTTTTAAAATGTTTTTCTATTGAAAGTACATCAAAAGCAGGCTAGTTTAGAAGTACTTACCTAATCTTGGGCTGCTCTTTGTTCTTCATCTATGTAATTCCTTTTCTTATTGTTTCATTTCATTCCATAAATCAAACTTTAAAGAGATCCTTAGACATAGATGACTTGCCCCATGGACCACTCTTGCCCCTTGCTGTTCCAATTAAACCCTATTATGACTCCATAGCCCAATGGACTAAAACCTGCAATTATCTATCTTCTTGGCCAAAGCTTGTTCTATTTGCTTGCAACTTCACACCTTTGAAATTTTTTTCATTTAGAACTTTCGACCTCAAATAATAATCATGCTCAACCATACAAAACAAACAAAACCCTCAGCCTTCATAACCCAAGACTTCAAAGACAAATACATCTTTGCACTTATTGGAGATATCCCTCTCTGGATTCAGGAGGGCTAGATCCTAGAATCCCAAAGTGGTTAAAATGATGTTCTCCCTGCAGTCAGACTTTTTCCAATCTTTCTGATTACAAGGTGCTAACAAGAGGGAAAAAAACACAAATTCAAACTGAATGGGGGTTTTGGAGAGACCAAAAGACACTAAAGACTTGGGGAAACTCTGCTGGAAGAAATTTTATGAAAGAGAGGCTCAAAAACCAATTCAAAACTTGTGCAAAAACAAGGACCAATGATGGTGTAGAGAGGGAACCAATGCTTTGCAACTTTGGCACAGAGTGGGCCAGGGTGAGGTCCAACACTTTGTCAGAGGCACTGGGGAAGCATTAGGTTTGGGAAAGAGGTTTCTGGCACAAAAAATGTAGAAAGGGTTAAATGAATCCATTTCCTAGGTCTATTCTTGGTTGGATGATGCAACAAAGGTCTATTAAGGAGGTAATAAAACACAAAAGACAAGGAAAACCACTGAGGGAATACTCATTTCCCCAGTATAGTTTCAAATTTGTTATACGGTATTTACGATTGTGGAAAAAGGTAACTCCCATAGGTTTGGTGGTTAACCTAGAACAATAGAGAGACAAGGAATGCAATACTTTTCCTTAAAGTAAAATATATTATGGAGTGAGGCCTACCTCGAATCCGTCACACGCTTCACTCCTTCTTTAGCTTGGAAATTCCAATTCCATCTTTGATTGCCAAAATTGGATCTTGCATAGTCAGATAAAACAAGCCAAGAAACTACGAGATGTATGCAATCTCATCTAAATAATATATTCAATAGATCAACATGGTATTGAAATAAGTGAAATAACAACATCACATATAGGAAAACAGATAATTCTTTGCATTAATATAAATAGAAGGAGATTACAACCATAAGTGGTAGTTGATCTTATAGAAGAGCTCTGCAAGGTTGTTAACTCATCCTTTCCTTGTCAGAATATGCACCTCCAATCACCCTATGCATGAGATGATAACTACTTACTATATAAACATAAAGGCAGAATCACTCTCCAAAACCAACCATTACCTCTAAGATATGGGAGGGTGAATATATAGGATAGATGGATAAGTTGACAGTTCTTATCCAATTACCATTTTATTTATTTAGATACACCTTTGATGGAGGGATAAGATCAAATGATAAGTGGTGAAAACTCCAAATTAAGGTAGGATAGGATCCAAATTTCAATTAGAGGTAATTAGTTGAAACAAATTATGGAAACTCCTAGAAGGTGAAGCTTTTGGAATCCCGCTCATTCTCTTTGAATTCTAGAACCAACGTAGGTGGAAAGGAGGGAAACCTATTGGTGACCAATGTTGGCCACAGTGGAGAAAATTGTAGTTAAACGCACCTCAGTAGGCTTGCAACGAGTGTTGGTCCTAAGACTAGCTCAGATAGGTCATTTTAGGGTTAAAATTATGAGGGATAAAAGGTACATGCTTAGGGATTTTTGCAAGATGATGACAAGGGGAATAGGATGTTGATTGATCCCATTAGGTGGCTCACTTTTATTGGATGTGAAAAAATGGCTTGTAATAGTCAGCCTTAGAACTAATTGATGGATGGTAGCTAATTCAGGGTCCAAATTAGGATGGTGTCACCTTCAAAGAGTAGGGAGGGCTAGTTTCTCCCAGAAATCCCTCGAATATGGAGAAGAGATATGAACACTTTGAGTATTTGGAGACCCATAAATACCACTTTATGGTGCCCCAGCTGGATCTTGGCACCATAGGGATCCATTGAGGTGGATTTGAGGTAAACCACTCAAATATTTTTTTACATGCTTTTACATCACATTTTACACCTTATAGCACATGGACATGGAATTTAGAGCTTATTTTATGCATGGTGTTAGCCTTAGAAGCCTAGTGGCTCACATTTGTGGGATTATTTAAGAATTTATGATTGAAGCTAGTGGGTTGGATTGTAACCCAAGTGTTGCAATGAAATTTACATTCAAGGAGATATTTCTCTGTGATCTATTCTCTACATAAGATCAACAAACATCAAGAGAAAAAATGGTCAATGGATACTCAATTAGATCCCAATATAATGCTCATACATGCAAGAAAATTGATTCCAGTTGATATAAAGGAAAGATCATGCACATGTCCTCCTCGTAGGTTGGTGAAGGCTTTTGAATTTGTAGCAGAATCCTCGCGCTCCACTCAAGTGATATGCTTCATCTGCACTTGATCTCAACCCCTACACACAACCACAACCACTTAAGTACGACAAGTGATCTTCCTCGGAAGATCGTTAGCTCAAAAAATAATAGAATAATCATACATAACTATTGTGAACATGTTAATATAGGGAAGGAACATATATTCATATTAATCCAAAATCAAAATGCAAGTATACATTCACCTAGGTCACCTCTCCAAAATCTGATATAGCCTCACCACTATAATAGGAAAAGATCCATGAAAAACCAAGACCCTAGAAGCATAAGCCTCACCAAATTCTGTCTCTCTTAGAATAAATCTAATGCTAAAGCATAAAATTTGGATCCCAAAGACTCTAACTAGCCTCACCCTCTCAAGTGGTCTAGTATAAATAGGGTGAAGAGAGCTTCTGAGAGGATGAATGGAGACACTCAAGACAATGAGAAGTTATGGAAGCAACTCAATGATAAGCCCTAGCCATCTCGAATATGTGATGAGTCAAACTAATGTCCAAGGTATCACAAAGCTCTAGAAATATTCCCTAGTCATAGGCATATAAAAGGGAAAAATAGGTTGCAATCGTATGCACAAAGCATGATTCCAATGACTAGAAGGCTCCAGTTGCATGCTTAAACCATGATCCATGCGAATAGGTGTCATGACTAGAAAGAAGAAGGTTTGAGGCCTAGGAAAAGGTTGACCAACATAATGTCTCAGAGGCACTGACCATAGGGAGAAAAATAGGTTGATAACATATTCCCCCTAATGTATGATGTTAAAATACAAGATAATGGATGAAATACATTATGAGAGACCTTAGAGGTCAAAACAAGATTGAGGAGAGAAAGCCAAGGACTCAGATTGAAAGACACTAGAGTTGAAGTCTCATCGGTGCTGACATCATCCCTAAAGCAGGAATACCCATGCTTGTTCATAAGAAGATACTAAAAATGGCTGCCATAAAATACATTGCTCCATGACATAAAATTCTAGAACATGGCCATGGAGACATACATAGTGGATCCATGTGACTCAATAGATAGAGCATAGCCACCAATATATACAATGTGGATCTATGTCATAGTATACATTAGTAGGACTATGGACACTTGACATACAGAAAAGTGTCTTAGAAAAACCCTCAAAGTATATATATGATATATAACTCCAATGTAGCCTGGGAAGGATGCCATATAAGAGTGATATGTCCCTAACCTAGGGTCTTCTATAAGAACCTGATGGTAAGAATCTATAACATGCAAATACATGAGCTGTTGTCAAGCATGGTAAAAACTTCTTGATTACCATCCAATTAGGTAAACCAATAACATACTCGAGGGAATCCACCAATGACTAAAATGGACTCCAAGGTACCTATTATAGTCCACTAAGTGTGAATAGATGATGTAATATTCCTACATTAGCATGCAACTATTAGGAATATTAATTTTGCTCCAAACACATAGTTAGATGAATAAATGGGTAGGGAGGCCCACAAATATTTCTAGCAGCAATAGAAACCCTCTTAATGGGGAAAGTATCATATTCAAAACTGAATAAAAAAACCTTCATATGTGAACATGGCTTAATGCATATAGACAAAGTCAACTTTGACCAAGTCAACTAAGCTAAGATGGAGGATGTGGAACATTAATGAAGATAACTCAGTGGGAATATAGATCTATTTTGATAGATAGAATAAAGCCACATTGAGTGCGGAAGAAGACTTTGCATGGAGATCTAGTCAAGTTTGATCCAGTCAAGATTGACTAAATCAAACAGTGTTGTAAAAATATGAGAAAGACTAATGGAGACAACGTAATTTTGGAGAGAGATTCATTGCATGAAGATGGAAACCCTAATGAGTGGGACCCAAGGAGATAAGGCTCGCATTTTTTATAAGGAGGAGGATGGTAGCCATAGGGGGTTAGCTTTATGATTATGGTTTTATGATTATATGGTTTGTTTAGAAATATTTTCTTTCTCTGGTTGTTTAGCTGAGATAGAGTGTTTAGCACAAGGTCTTCCTGTTTATGAATTCCTTCTCTTCCATTCAGTAGCTCTTGGAGGAGCCTTGCACCATATTTTCCACTATTTGGCTTGAGGCCAAGCATCATCTTCCTTTGACAGTGTAGATCCTGTTGAGGGTTTGCATATTTCAGTAAGCTGCAACAAGTGGAGGCTAGATCTTCAGATCTAGGCCATTTTAACGCTTCTTTTCAGTGGAGAAGGGTTCTACTCCATTGAGAGGTTAGTATTGGAAGACTTGAGTTTCATTTCCATATCTTGGCTATAGGCCAACATTATTTTATCCCCTACAGTGTAGAAGAAGTCTAGATCTGCGTTATTTCTGAAGGAGTTGCTGCAAGGTGATTCAGTGCACCATCTAGAGAGCTGATTTTTTGAGTGTTGGGGATTTACCCTTCACTTTGGAGATCTATTGGAGGAGATCAGTTTCTTGTTTATATCATATCAGAGCCATTTTCTAGATCTAAATAATTCCATAGATCTGCAGTCTTAGATCTCATATCTACACTTTGTACATGGTGTTTTGCTAAAAACCCCAAGGGGGATTGATAAAAGAGCTTGTATAGTGCATGGATCTTCTATAGATCTAAATTTTTGTCCACATACTTGCTCTAGATCTGATTTACAACCTAATTTTGTTGCAAAGGTAATAAAATAACATTGTCATGGTATTCCAGCTTTTATACATGGTTGCAGTCCCAATTTTTTCATGATTTTCATCTATTTATGGCATGGGAGGCCTGTTTAACTATGCAATAGTGATTTGTTTCTAAATTCCTTTTAGATCTAGTTACTATAATATAATATCTAAGGGATACATGAGCTTCATTTAAATTTCATTGCACATATTTCTGAAAAATGCATTATTTTAGCATGTATTGCTGAGTAGTCCCATTTTGGGATCTTACAGTGGTATCAGAGCATGATCTTTGGCTCAGCCTGTGAGTTTCAAGACAAAGATCAGAATGATGGAAATAATGAGTTTTATCTCATCTATTTTTAGATCTAAGAAGGACCTCACCAAGGAGTTCAAGCAAAGAAGAAGTGAAGCCAAGTTAGGGTTTCAAGATGAGGAAGGTCCAAGTACTTCCTATCAGCAAAAAGAAGATTCGGTACTGCATAGAACTCCAAAGAAACAATCTATGGCCTTTTATTTTGAAGATAAGAGGCATAGAAGTGAAGAATACTTAAATCATGAGATTATAAATGAATATCTTATAGAATATAAGTCTCAACCTAGAGCTATCAAGAAGAATCTGACTTTTCCAGAGTTTATTCAGCTCAAAGAAGAAAGAAGACCTTGCAGCAATAGAAGAATGAAGAGAAATAGATTTACATTGTCTACATTTGATGGGTCACCCTCATCCACAGAAAAAGCTTAGGGAAAGAATTTGGATGCATTTTTCTGCTACATCCAGTAGTAGAGAAAGAAGTTGTTGAGATTGCAACGCTGCACCTTCAAGGTGAAGCACACAATTGGTGGTTCAGCCATTTGAGTCATGCAAAAGTGACTGCATATGGATATTTCACTCAAAGGTTGATCAATAATTTTGACAAGAAGAAATCAGAAGGGAAGAAGCCTTCACCACCCCTTACTGCAAGAGCACTTGTTTCAGGAGGAAGGCCACTTTCACCTTTGCAAGATGATCTTGATCTCTTGATATCTAGAGTCACATGCCCTATTTTGGAGATGCATGAAGAAGAGCAGACTTGTACCAGCACTGACGAAGCTATAGAATAGCAACCATCATCATCAGTAGTTGCGGAAGCCATCACACTGGGAGGAGGAACCCTTGTAGTAGTACAATATGTTCCCAAGTTGTACCAAGGTATGCATATGTTTTCATTTCCTGTTATTTCAATGCACCATGTGGAGGATGATGGGAATGTACTATTGCATGACCAAGGGTCAAAATATATTGCTGATTTGGAGAAAAAAAATTTCACTTCACTGAGCATCCTTGATTCATTTAAGGAAGAGACAAATAGTTATCCTAATGTATCATTGATGAGCTACACACAACCCTTGAGGTTGGAATGTAGTTTCTTGGAGGATGGGGTGAGTATTGTCTTGAAAAATACATTGGAAAACTATGTGTTCAGCATTGGATCTGATTTTGAGGTAGCAGTTGCACCATCTTGGAGATCAAAAACGCTGTAATTTAGTAGAAATGATGAGTTGGGGGCCCAACCATTGTTGGAACATTCCAATGAAATTCCCATATATATAACAAAAGGGGAGCAGATAGATGATGGAGGACATCTTAGGATGGATAAAATCTCTCATGTTTGTGTTAGATACTCCTTGATGAGCCCTACACATCATGATGAGAGGTTTTTGACTACCACATATTTGGATCCTTATGGGATCAACTTGGTCATTGATGAGTGGTATATATTTGGAGATCTCCAAAGGATTGCATTTCAACATCCCATGAAATGCAAAGACAGAAATATGATTTGGGAGGATGGTATTCTCCATTGGAGGGATGCCACTTTTGGACATGATGATAGACACTCACCTTGGGTTGGATGGGTAATGTTGATGAGAAAGAGGTTGAGAAACCACTTGCAGATCTATGACACTGCATAGCAGGATGCAAGACTGCGTTGGTTACTCTTGAAAGAGTTTGGTCATCCTATGACACATTATATTTCAAAGAGTAGGTGGGTGGATGGACTTTGGCATGGCACTTATATCACATGGTAGCAATGAGTTTTGATGTATTGGGATGATGTGATATCTTTCATATCAACTATGATGACATTTCTCCATGATTTTTATGATGTTGGTGTGGGGAGGGAACTAGAGCTATTGTTTCTTTGGTTGTTATTGAGAGATCATGGGCTGATCTTATCCCATACTTTGCATGATGTTGCAAGAGTAGGAGATCGCACTATCATGGTGCAAAGGGGCTACTCTTTAACATGGGAGAATGAGGGGGTGCTTCCACTTTGGAGAGGATCTCTCACATATAGTAGCATTATGTTTGATAGTGACTTTGACATGAGGGTTGTCAAAGGAGGAAGCTATGAGCTGGTAGGAGCCTATTTACATAGGCCAACAATGATGTCACTTGGGAGCTTGGGTTGTTTGTTGGATCACTTCACATATGATGCACTAGGGTGGCATGTAGGAGATGAGAGTGATGGAGTGGTGGATGGAGACATATATTACCTTGATATGATCGTCTTGACTTGGATTTTCAAGCATAAGACGAGAGATCTACATGCAGCACTTGTGGGCTTTCTTTCCATGCACCTTGATGTATATCATTCCTTGATGGAGGAGTTCACTTGGGAGGGCATCCAATAGAATGTATATCAGCATATGGAGAGATGCATAGCCTTTATGATGATGGAGAGGTTGGCACAACCACTTCCCTACTCATTTGAAGTGAGGGAGAACATACAATTGAGCCATTTCAGCTCAATGACCAAAGTACATGATAGATGATGTATATTTATGATTCATGATTTGTACTCCTTTATTTTTTATGAGCTGCATATTGTACCAAGGAGGGTCTTTCCTTCTTGCATTTTGTATTGTGATGTACTTAAGACCATTTGTAGCATTGATGTTGGCCATTCTATTTGTGGTTTGTGGAGGATGCCACATGATTTTTGGTGTGCACCATTGGCACCAAGTTGTACTTTCATGATTCCATCTTGTAGGATGATGGTGGCAACAAACAAGTGGCTGAAAGGACACTTGTTACACTTTGTTTTGAGGTAGGCAAGGGATGCACTATGCTGGTTCCATGAATGGAGCTATGATCCACCTCCTGGTTGTCATATGGAAACTTGCTTTCATTTGTTTATGCTTCCATATATTGATGATGTTATTATGTTTATGGGAAGCCTTGTTGGGAGAGTGGCACAAGAGTTAGAGGTGCCCATTGGAAGTATGATTCTCCATACTTCATATGTTGCATTTTTCAGGAAAAATAATAAGAAAACCATGATCGCTACACTACACCTCTTGTATTCATGTGGGACGAGCCATTTGGAGAACTTGAGTTCTTGGGAGAGGCATTTCATGGATGTTTTGATTGATGGGGTAACTTGGATCATTCTTGGAGGCCATGATATTTCAGCCCAATATCAACAGTAGATCCATACATATCATAAGTGGAGAGAGAAGTAGCATGGGATGGATATTTTAGTCCCACATGTTCAGCCATGCAGCCCACCTTATTTGCAGGAGCCTAAGGTGGATGAGATGTTTCATGAGTTGCCATGTTGGAGGGTGACTCACATTTTATGGATGATAGCTTGGGGATCTAGGCTTCACATGGAGATGATGATTCCAAATATATTTCTAATTCCATGCCTCAAGAAGGCCTCTAGACCACATATTTTTTTTTCCATGTATGTCCCACTTTTTTCATGTTGAGAGCCATTTGGAATTCTCACCAAAGGCATACTGTTACACATGGGAGGAACAACTTGAGGACATATTGTTAAGAAAGCATCTTGTTCTTTGGAGGAAATTATCACTTAATGATGCTACAAGGGGAATAGGGGGGGCTCTTTATTTCTATCCTTGCAGTTTCTTGAGGACAAGCAACATTTGGGAGGGGAGGACTGTAATATTCCTACATTAGCATGCAACCAATAGGAATATTAATTTTTCTCCAAACACATAGTTAGATGAATAAATGGGTAGGGAGGCCCATAAATCTTTCTAGCAGCAATACAAACCCTCTTAATGGGGAAAGGATCATATTCACAACTGGATAAAGACACCTTCATGTGTGAACAAGGCTTAATGTATGTAGACAAAGTCAAGTTTGACCAAGTCAACTAAGCTAAGATGGAGGATGTGGAACATTAACAAAGATAAATCAGTGGGAATATAGATCTATTTAGATATATATAATAAAGCAACATTGAGTGTGGAAGAAGACTTTGCATGGATATCTATTCAAGGTTGATCCAGTCAATATTGACTAAATCAAACAATGTTGTAAAAAGATGAAAAATACTAATGGAGACAGCGTAATTTTGGAGGGATATTCATTGCATGAAGATGGAAACCCTAATGAGTGGGACCCAAGGAGATAAGGCTCACATTTTTTATAAGGAGGAGGATGGCAGCCATAGGGGGTTAGTTTTATGATTATGATTTTATGATTATATGGTTTGTTTAGACATATTTTCTTTCTCTGGCTATTTAGCTGAGATAGAGTGTTGTTTAGCATAAGGTCTTCCTGTTTAGGAATTCCTTCTCTTCCATTGAGTAGCTCTTGGAGGAGCCTTGCACCATATTTTCCACTATCTGGATTGAGGCCAAGCTTCATCTTCCTTTGACAGCGCAGATCCTATTGAGGATTTGCATGTTTCAGTAAGCTGCAGCAAGTGGAGGCTAGATCTTCAGATCTAGGCCATTTCAGTGCTTCTTTTCAATGGAGGAGGGTTCTACTCAATTAAGAGGCCAGTATTGGAATAGTTGAGCTTCATTTCCATATCTTGGCTGAAGGCCAACATTATTTTATCCCCTACAGTGCATAATAAGTCCAAATCTGTGTTATTTCTGAAGGAGCTGCTGTAGGGTGATTCAATGCACCATTTGGAGAGATGATTTTCTAATTGTTGGGGATCTGCCCTTCACTTTGGAGATCTGTTGGAAGAGATCAGTTTCTTGTTTATATCAGATCAGATCCACTTTCCAGATCTAAATATTTCCATATATATGTAGTCTTAGATCTTACATCTACACTTTGTACATGGTGTTTTGTTGAAAACCCCAAGGGGGATTGATAAAAGAGCTTGTATAGTGCATGGATCTACTATAGATCTAAATTTTTGTCCAAATAATTTCTCTAGATCTGATGTAAAACCTACTGCTATTGCAAAGGTAATAAAATAATGTTGTCATGGTATTCCATCTCTTATACATAGTTGCAGTCCCAGTTTTTGTATGATTTTCAGCTATTTATGGCATGGGAGGCCTGTTTAACTATGCAATAGTGATTTGTTTCTGAATTCATTTTAGATCTAGTCACTATAATATCATATCTAAGGGATACATGAGCTGCATTTAACTTTCATTGTACATATTTCTGAAAAATGCGTTATTTTAGCATGTATTGCTGAGCAGTCCCATTTTGGGATATTACAGATGATCTGACATCGAACACCAATTAAATCAACAAATCAAGAGGCAATAACGTAAACCCATTTTTTATCGTGAGGTAGCCTGCCACTAAGGTTTACAATCTCCAAGGAAATGATGGTCCCTAGATTAAGCTCTTGGATAATTAGTTGAAATCGACAAGAGAGGATCCGTTGAGTGAGGGACTTAATGTATCCCCCATAAATCAACATAGAAAAAAAAATAGGATGATGTGATGTATGAATGAATTCATGAAGAGATGAAGTACAAGTGAGAAAGGGATGACTTACTTAAAAAGGTCAGCAGGCTACTGCAGATTCCTGACACTGGTTGAGACTTCCCTTGAACATATAGTGGAATGACACAAGGGTCAGTTAGTATCATTACTAATGAGCACCATGTTCTATCATGCAACGATGGAGGGTGTTGGGCAATTTATTTGAACAAATTGCTGCATTAAATTATCGACCAGGGAAACTCGTGAGCTTGTGATGGTGCCAGCAATATATATGCAGGAGTAGGCAACTAACTCTATGTCTAACTAAATTGTTTATGATTCAATATAATATGCAAGGGAAGTTCTCGGATAAGCAGGCTCCTAACTTAGGAGGTCCTGGTTGTCCTTCCCTACAGTATCATAGAGAAATCATTCATAAAACCAGAAACTTGAAATAAAGACAAGGCTATTCAAAAGCTGAAAGTAATATATTCTATAACTCTAACTCAATTAGTTTAAAAAGAGGAATAATATTGAAATGGTTCTTGACTCGAGAAATCCACTTTCACCTCAATTACCACTTAATGAATCAGAGATTAAAACCAAGAACTTAAGATGGATAAATTATTAATGAAAGAAGCTCTTAACTTAAGAGACATGTAAAGTATTCCATTATAATTCATTCATCAATCACACACAAATCCTTAAACATCTAAGAAATGAAATGAAACAAAATCTAATATGA
Organism: Pinus albicaulis; assembly: GCA_034641835.2. NCBI lineage: Eukaryota > Viridiplantae > Streptophyta > Pinopsida > Pinales > Pinaceae > Pinus > Pinus albicaulis. The sequence goes on along the minus strand of JAXQQM020071233.1, from coordinate 5,349 downwards.
AATAAAATGTTTCTCTCATCCTTTTAGAGTGAGCTCAATTCTCTTAAGAACAAGACAAATTATTCCATATACTACATTAAGGAAACTTATATCTAAAACTACAGAAATTCCATAAACACAATTTACATCTAAAACTACATAATGGAAATATATGAAAAATGAAGCTTTATTCTATTCCATCATCAATTGGATACAATGCTCTAAGAGTCCTCCCCTTGGAATGGAGGAGGTACTCCTATTTATACAATGAGAGGAGTAACAAACTCATAATGATCATCCACTAATATCTCTAACCATCTAGACACATAACCCTATCCTCCATGCTCTCCTCCATAATCTTTTCCATGAGGTTTATCTTCTTAAATTCGAATTTGATCATCCAAGGCCACATAAAGGTGTCTTGGAAGCTTCCTTTGTGCCTACACATGTCAACAAACTCATGCTAATTGTTAGGCATAAGTATAAGCATATTATTTTCTAAGTTTTAGCCATAAATTCACTTTAAAATGTTAAGAATTAATAAACTTTGGAAAAACATAGTTATGACCCAATAATGAGGTGAATGTAATGATATGGAGGTGGAATGGAGGTGACATGAAGGTAAAATGTGAAGATATTGATGAATAATGGAGTGAAAATAAGGACTATTTTGAGGCCCAACATACCCCCAAACTGAAGGTATTGCATGTCCTCATGCAATCTATTACATTACTTTTTTTGTACTTGAGCTTTGGCTTAAACTCTGCATGAATTTACTTAACTTTTGCAAAGCGTTATTTTGATGAACTACAACTTGGTTGGTTCTTGTGTTTCAACCATATTTTGTTTGTTGCGTTCATTGTATGATCTTTGCATAATGATAATGTGCTTTTTATGGCAGAGTATTTTTGTTGGAATGCATCATGGTTGGTTCTTGTGTAACAACCATGATTCTTTTGGCATCCAATTAACTTTTAAATACTTTAGACAAAGCCATTTGTATGCTCATGTAATAGTAAATATATTTTGAAGGTAAGTGGGTTTAAAATGTGATATATAACTGTGGATATGAATGTGACAAAGCATGTATGTAAATGTATCCTTCCCATTAAACGGATGGCTTTGGCAATGAAAGGAAAGGAAGTGAAGTTTTTTTCCAAAAATTATTGTTCTAACATTTCAAGGAATTTAATGGTTAAAAGTTAGAAAATAGCATACCTTAACTTACCCTTCCAAAAATAGGTGAGAGTCGTGCATGTGTGACTGCAAACTGTTGTGAAAATGGTGGATGAAAGATGGATCTGCATTGTCGTATCAGCTGCTGGATCTGCTGCTACTAGATGAAAAATCTGAGGAGTCTGCTGAACATGGCTGAAAGTTGTATCTGCTGCTGGATGATGAATCCGATGAGTTTGTTGAATATGGCTGAAAATCTATAAGGCTTGGAAGGTATACAAAATATAGAAGTTACATTTTCCTCCCAGCCTTATTTATTGACTTGTCCTCAAGTGAAATACAATGAATACCATGAATGGAAATACAATGAATGGAAGTTGGCTTCATCTGCTGCAAAATATGGGTCTTCAAGTCTTCAACGCTCGATGGCACAAATCTTGCTATGTGATCAAATGTGTCGATGTCGAACATAGCAAGAAGTTGTTGACTTAGTGGCCGTTAATGAATGCCCCTAGCCAACACAAGAGCTCCCACCATTGATTCCAATGGGAGTCGGGATGCCTAACACATCTTTGTAGGTACGAATAAATTTGTCGTGGTCGAGTCACCTACAAGATCCAACGAACAAGGGATATTAATGTACTCCCATTGTTCATTGGCAAGAGTACTTGCCATTAAGGCATGCAAGCCTCTAGGTGTTTTTCAATGATACTTAGACTCTAGGACTTTGACTCAAGCAGGGTTTTATTGGCGGAAATGAAAAATGGTATGAAAAGGGAAATGGAAATGGAAAATGGCTTTTATTGATGAGTTAGGAATAGATGAAAGGAAATGCATGGTGAATGAAGAAGAACTCTTGCTGTGAAAAATGGACATGGAAATGATATGCTTTATGGATTTACAATTGGTGGAATTCAAAATCTTTTCAGAAAGGGAGGTGGAAGGTAATGGTTGTGGAGATGGATTTGTCTTGAGAATTTTTCATGAATTTAGTCTTTGGAAGACTAATTGTCGTCACAATGTAGTCTCCGTAATGATCGCTTTGTCGTCCTGTAACCTGTAAAAAAAAACTTGACAAAAAGAAACATAAGTGTGTTCGAGAAGGAATGCGCATTTCCTTCATGATTCTTACGCAAAAATTTTATACCAAATAAAACAAATTAAGGACAATCAAAGGTGTTGAAATTGACTTAATCATGATATTAAAATCAATCCATTCTTAAAAATAACCATGAAAAATAATACTCCCTGTCAGATAACTCATGAAATGTGCTTCGCAATTCTGTTCTGTAAAGCATACAAGAACCATGTGATGAGTTTATACCATCTTGATGCTATCGAAATAGAATTGAATCCTCCAATTGATTTTTTTAAAATTTGTTTCCAAGTGTTCCATTATTTATTTTCAAATCTGCGTGAATTTTGTGAAAAGTGTGTTTATTTTTTATTTTTTATTTTTCCCTTGTACCAACTGTTGCGGTTTCATCCAATTCCATTATTCTCTCAATATGCATTTCACCAAAGTTTTTTTATGCCAATGTTCTTTACTTTATAAAATGCCAATATTCGCCCCTCAAATCCTTTAAAACAACCACTGTCACAAAACACAATTTTTTTTTTTTTTTTTTTTTTTAATAAAAATCATAACCTAACAATATATTAATTCAATCATATAACAACAAACATAACAACAATTATATACAACAAATTAAATAAAAAAAAAAAATAATAACAAACTACAACTATAACAATTAATACAATTATATCAATATATAATATATTAATATAATTAATATATTAATACATTAATATATTAATACAAATATAACAAACCTTAAATAACAAACATAGACATCAACTTATAACAAATTACAATTAACAAAAGAAAAATAAAAAAAATAAAAATTTACAACTATATTAATATAATTATAACAATATATTAATATATTAATATAATTAATATATTAATATATTAATATAATTAATATATTAATATATTAATACAATCATAGCAAATCAAATATTAACTATAAAAAGAAATTATAACAAATACAAATCAAAACAAATCAACATTAACTAAAAATATATAAATATGAATCAAAACAAATAAAAAAACATAACATATAACATTAAATACAAAACAAATTAAAACTAAAAATTCAAACAAACCAAAAGAAATGGAAAAAAAACGGATCTGGGCGCAATATGTTAAATTGTGATTGAAATAACCTCAATTTTCTCCTAAACCGCTGCAAATTTCAGGAAATTTCTCACGAGTCACCTAATTACCCCCGTTCTGGAAAAAACCCATGTCTCAGTTTTTTTTTAATTCATCTTAGTTTGCTCAGAAAATCCATTTTAAAATGGCGTGTTGAAACTGATGCGATTTCGTGAAGCTTTTGGCAATAGAAATCAATTGTTGTGCATGGTAATGGAGTCCAGCATACGAAGGTAAAGAATTTAAGGAATGAAATAAAGCTTTTGATCTATATTTGATTGTCATTCACGCCAACAACTTGACAATGTGTTTACAATGAAAGAGCAAATTCAGAGTTGTGATTTTTTTTATTTTTTTTCTGTGAGAACTAATCAACTCTTAAGGCAATTACCCACTATTTACTGCATCCATTCTACTCCACCCAGCTTTTCTTATTGGAGGATTTCAGTCTCCAGTTAAGGTCGGTACGCAGATCAATTTTTCAGCAAGAGTTTTTTTTTTATTTGAATAAATCAATTGATTTTCTGATCTTCCTGATCGCACGAAGCGCAGGAAGAGAGCATACTCATCGCTTGATTTGTTTTTATTTATGCAGGGGGGGTGTTTTTGAAATGACGAAATTTAAAACTAGCTAAACATTAAAACATCAGAAAATTCAAACTTAAACTCTTTTGTGAAGATCCTGCTGTCACCAAGGTTCACAAATTATTTTGTCTAAAGAAAAATGCTAGTACTAAATTAAATTTCTAATGCCTAATCCCTTAGCACCATCCCCGGCAACGGCGCCAAAATGTTGGGCAATTTATTTGAACAAATTGCTGCATTAAATTATGGACCAGGGAAACTCGTGAGCTTGTGATGGTGCCAGCAATATATATGCAGGAGTAGGCAACTAACTCTATGTCTAACTAAATTGTTTATGATTCAATATAATATGCAAGGGAAGAGACTCCTAACTTAGGAGGTCCTGGTTGTCCTTCCCTACAGTATCATAGAGAAATCATTCATAAAACCAGAAACTTGAAATAAAGACAAGGCTATTCAAAAGCTGAAAGTAATATATTCTATAACTCTAACTCAATTAGTTTAAAAAGAGGAATAATATTGAAATGGTTCTTGACTCAAGGAATCCACTTTCACCTCAATTACCACTTAATGAATCAGAGATTAAAACCAAGAACTTAAGATGGATAAATTATTAATGAAAGAAGCTCTTAACTTAAGAGACATGTAAGGTATTCCATTATAATTCATTCATCAATCACACACAAATCCTTAAACATCTAAGAAATGAAATGAAACAAAATCTAATATGAAATAAAATGTTTCTCTCATCCTTTTAGAGTGAGCTCAATTCTCTTAAGAACAAGACAAATTATTCCATATACTACATTAAGGAAACTTATATCTAAAACTACAGAAAGTCCATAAACACAATTTACATCTAAAACTACATAATGGAAATATATGAAAAATGAAGCTTTATTCTATTCCATCATCAATTGGATACAATGCTCTAAGAGTCCTCCCCTTGGAATGGAGGAGGTACTCCTATTTATACAATGAGAGGAGTAACAAACTCATAATGATCATCCACTAATATCTCTAACCATCTAGACACATAACCCTATCCTCCATGATCTCCTCCATAATCTTTTCCATGAGGTTTATCTTCTTAAATTCGAATTTGATCATCCAAGGCCACATAAAGGTGTCTTGGAAGCTTCCTTTGTGCCTACACATGTCAACAAACTCATGCTAATTGTTAGGTATAAGTATAAGCATATTATTTTCTAAGTTTTAACCATAAATTCACTTTAAAATGTTAAGAATTAATAAACTTTGGAAAAACATAGTTATGAATCAATAATGAGGTGAATGTAATGATATGGAGGTGGAATGGAGGTGACATGAAGGTAAAATGTGAAGATATTGATGAATAATGGAGTGAAAATAGAGACTATTTTGAGGCCCAA
>JAXQQM020083967.1:0-20515 GCA_034641835.2 Pinus albicaulis | reverse complement strand
ATGTAATGTCTATCTTGGACATGAACGGTGCAATATCAATAATTTTCATGTGCAATATCAAATTAATGATAGATGGTTGTAATTATTCTGGTTGTAACTGCATATTTTATCTCCGTCATTTGGTGCAGCTCCAAGAAGGTTTTGATTCATGTGGAGGACAGGTTGGCATGGATTTTTAGGGACAAAGGACGTATTCCAATGTCTTTCAAAAAGTTAATTGCCTTTCCCTCACTTGCCGGACCTTCCCCGCAACTCATTCACAGGTTAGCTCACAGGGGTATTAATTATCTTGCACAAACAATCTGAGTATGGTCCTATGGTGCTCCAATATTTAAATCTGCTCTCCAACTGGGTCTGATGGAGCTGGAGGACACTGAATGGGAGGTGCTCAGAGATGCTTTACGGGCTGCGGGTTTCTGTTGGGATACAGGGGGTGATTCCATAGTATGGGATGGTCCTACGAAAGAGGGTGCCCCTATTGTCAAAGATATCTACAAAGGAATAAATATTATTTCTTATCAGAGACAGATGTCTAAGTCTTTCTATTCGTTCTGGCATCGGAAGATTCCCACAAAGATTGTGCTCTTTGGATGGCTGGTCTGGAAAGATAAGATCCTCACTGGCGATAATCTGATTAAGAGAGTTTTTTCTGGCCCATTCAGATGTCAAATATGTTTTGCGGATTTTGAGTCTACCACACACTTGTTCTTTAGATGTCCAATTATAGTGAATTTGTGGCGGCTTTTCTCTGACCATTTCATGGGTCCAACGTGGTCTCCAGATGATTTCATGTCCGTTGCTATGGAATGGGACAAGCTAAAAGGAAAATTCAGAACTTTGCCTTTTTTCCTCATCTGGGAGGTATGGTTGGGAAGAAACAAATTGATTTTTGAAAATGTACCTTTTCAGATTCCTCGTATTTTCTCTGCAATTTTAAAATGGATGGAGGATCGTCCCTCACCGGTTATGCCTATTACGGATTGCTCCGTTCGCATCCAGCCACATGAGATGGAAATCCTAGCTATTTTTTTTTATGGTGCATGCATGGAAGGTGTTATGGGGTGTGGAGCATGGATTAAGTTATCTCAGAGGGAACAGATCCATATTCACTGGAATGGCGGACAAGGAACCAATAATAAAGCGGAGATTATTGCACTATGGGGAGGTCTTCGTCTTGCAACCTATTTACAGCTTCAGGATATACATGTTTATGGGGATTCACAAATTGTTATTGGATGGATCACAAATCCTGCGGCTATGATTCGTCCAGAACTATAGGGTTGGGTACACAGAACTCAGATATTATGGTCCATACTCAATATGCCTTCCATCAGCCACATATATCGGGAAAACAACACCAGGGATGATGGTATTTCTAAAAAAGGCTTAAACTCTGATTTTGGGATTATGCAAGTCCAGCTGTTTAGAGATGGTCTTCCTTACTGGCATACTACTATTTCGATTCCATAATGCGGATTTATTTGAGTTTTGTTATGACATTTTTCTGTCCAAGGGGTTTTTTGCACACGATACAACATTCTCCTCCTTATCAAGCGAGCCGGGTTAACAGAAGATCAAGCGAGCTAGAGTCAATTCTACAAGCGAGCCTGTCTCTTTTCTTCAAGCGAGTCGGTTTGTTTTTAATTCAACAAGTGAGCCTGTCTCATTTCTTCAAGCGAGCCGGTTTGTTTTTATTCAACAAGCGAGCCAGAGTCAACACTACAAGCGAGCCTGTCACATCTCTTCAAGCGAGCCGGTTTGTTTTTAAATCAACAAGCGAGCCTGTCTCATTTATGCAAGCGAGTTGGTCATCTCAACAAAAGCGAGCCTATTTTTCTCCATTTTGTGACAGATTCATGGGCATTATTTGCTTTATAATTTCCTACATATATGCCTTTTTCAACAATTTACAGTTTCTCCCTGACATAATTTATACAGATTTACATAATATTTTTTGACAGGTTAGAACTGGGTTGAATCTGAACTTTTTCTCACAGCTACGATTCTCTAAACTTCATATCTTAACTGCCATCCACAGCTTATATTTTTTCATATCATATCTACTGTTTAATTCAATCGTTATCATTGTTGAATCTTATCTGTTCTGTCTCTTATGCTCGCATCTAAAGCTGAGCGTATTAGTATGGGAAACATCTTGTCCTGATATGTGGCTGCCATCCTTTTATATGCTGCTCTTTCTCTCTACATGGAGCAATTTTCATATGGCCAATATATGTTGCTTTCTCACTATTGGTTTTACAGCTTGAGAATATTATGACTATGCACTGCTTATATTTTAATATAAACAGCGTTTTTTTCCTCTGAAAAAAAAAATTGTATATTTGATGAAAGTAAGGAAAAAACTTAATGGAGCTAGAAAGGCAATGTTGCCTTGCTATTGGGTTTACTGTATGTGTGGATGAAAGTAAGGCGTAGGGGAAGCGGTGATGTTTTGTGGAGTGCACAGTAAGCTGTGAACAGTGTTGAATTTCGGCCATCCATGTAGAGAATGTCTTGTTCTTACTGGTTTTTGCGCTGGGTATTGGGGTTCTCATCCAATGATCCTCAAGGTGATTCCTGATGTTATCTTTTACAAGTAATTTTTGGGTTATCACAATTGATGAGAGTTTAATATGTCAACATCTGTTGCTTCGAGTTATCCAGAGCTGGTGGAGATTGGATTGACCATTTTCATTATTGTTATTGCAATGGTTATCATCAAAGCTATTATTCACACTCATTCGACTAATGGCTGGTCTCATCGATGATGGATTATGTTTAACATCATCGTCTCAGGCTTCCTCATCCGGTTTTTTATCGGCTGTCACTGTACATTTCAACAAGTGGATTACACTTTGGTAGAAGTGGACGGATTCTCTTATTATCTCTTGCCCATGCAAGAGTATAAGCTTTAGAATTCGCAAAAGGTGGTGGTCCATTCCCGGGTGTATGTGTTGTTGTTGTTGCAACCTATAGCATCCTAGTCGTGGGATCTGGTTTTCCCGGCTGCCCTACCATATGGTACCCTCCATTTTCGGGTTGCCTTCCGAGAATAATTTGAATTTTCCGGCGAAGATTTAAAATGGGATTTCATAACAGTCATCCCTCATGGCTATCTTTAATGCAATCTCATTTGGAATTAATGCTCCGACCTTCGACCTCCCTCTTCAGATCTGGCATTGAAGTCTGAGATGCATCGCGATCTTCCTATTTAAAGGCTATCTTTGGCCTCTAGTACTATATCTTCATATTTCTCTCCCCACACGCCATCCCTGTTACCCTTGGAGATTGTGTTCTGGTGGGATGGGTGTTATCACCTCTCGGATGACCGATTTAGGTCCTGACAACTTATTTGTCAATAGATCCGCTCTTAATAGCTATTGCCTTTGCTTTTCCCCACGTCATTGGATTTCCTATAAATGACGGCTTCTGGCATCTTCCAGCTATAAATTCTTCTGTTCAACAATCCATATCCTCCATTATTATATTATTGCTAGAGTAGTCCGTTGATAAGGTGTACGGGATTCATGTTTAAAGGCAGATCTCTTTCCACCCTCTAAATCATCTTATCATATTCTGCGTTGTTACGATGATGGCTATCTACCCAACCTACTGCAGTCAGATTATTATTTTATTCTGTTTCTATCATGGAGGGTACAATATGTTCATCGCCCAAGGCATCGGCTTTTCGGGCATTGCATCCACAATCAAAAATCCAGGAATGCGGCACTTTGAAGACGTTGATTGAAGCCGATAGGAATATCGGGAATCCTTCGAATGTATTTCCCCTGGGGGTGGTTGATGCTTCTTTTCCTGCGGCTGATATCAATTTCTCTCAGAATTTCCAGGTCGACGATTTCATTTTCAAGCAGGTGGTTCATCACTATCATTCGGCTCAGGATATAGCGCTGGGCCGTTACAGGGGGAATAAGTACAGGGCGCGAAGTCGGGTTCGAAAGAATATATTCAAACACAACATGGAGATTAAAGAGGTCCATCTGGACCATGAAGACTTATGTACTCGGGACACCATCCTCCAGAAGCGCACGATTATTGGCCGTTGGATGTTTCTTGATTCTAAGAATTTTGATACAGCAGCTTGGATCAAAAAAATTTGGTTCCCGATTATTGGATATTCCCCAAAATTCAGCACTCTCCTCAATGGGTGGTTCAGCGTTCACTTCATGGACGAAAAGGATGTCTTTAAAATCATTAGCAGAATGTGGGTTCATGGGCGAAGTTTCATGCAGCTCATTCCGTGGTATCTGGTCTTCAATCCACTCATGGAGGCTCCGCGAAATCAGGTTTTTTGGGTCAAGCTACCTGGGCTTCCACTCGAATTTTGGATGCTCAAGGCTCTACAGGCGACTGGGAACTCTATTGGGCAGACCAAGTATGTCAACCCGAGTATTGTGGGTGCTTGTGACAAAAAAGTGGCTTGGATTCTCGTTGACGTTAACTATGCGGGTGGCCTGCCCGGGGATATTGATCTCATCTGGAACAATAGGCATCACAGACAGCGGATAGACTTTTGGGGCATTCCTTTTCGATGCTGCATCTACCATAGAACTAGGCATTTGAGAGAACATTTCCCACAACGTTTGCGCATGACTCATGCAAAGGTGGCGGCTGATGGCGCGCGTTCTGGACGGAATCAAGATGCGGCCCCATGTTCTCCGGGCGGTGGTCCATCAGGTAACTTGTGCTCCATTTCCTCTGATGAAGAGTTTTTTATATCTGCTGACAGTATAGATGATGAAAGGGTGGCTGTTCACGACAATGCCGATAGGCTTGAATCCCCCCTTCCACACTGCCAACCTTTCCCTAGAGTTTTAGAACCAGATTCAAATAGGGAACCTCTCATTATGCCCGATCACAAAAATCTGTGTAGTACGGTATCCTCCTCTGTGATTACTTGTCCCTTTGAAGCTAAAAAATGAAACCCGATCCATACTACGTCTGCGATTGTGGATTCCGTCGTCATCTCAATACATTCGGAGCAGCCTCCAAACCCTGTTCCTTCTCAGCCTTTGTCCATCGTCAAAACATTTGATCCTATTCCTCCTTATAAGTTGTTCTCTGACCCGCCGTTGTACCAATCTCCACAACTTCATAAGGGGGATCCGTCCACAAAAGTCTCGATTAGGGGGGAAGGTTCATCTCCTTCCAATAGTTTCATCACAAATCAGATGGAGGATCCTTTCTGTCTTACTGATTCTCCTAAGAATACCATAAGTAGTGACCTTGAATCCATCATTGGCAATCCGCAATTGGACCTAGCTGCCCTCACTATTTTTGATAAATTTCCCTCATCAGCGGCCTGCAAATCGGTCCCTATGGAGTCATAAATAATTCCCCTTAGTAGATCTTCTCATTCAAAAGGCCGTAAACGGAAAGGGAAGATGGAACCAGTTTCTCTATTCTCGGATGATGATGATGCTCTCATTGACATTCCTATCACTGTTGTTGCAGACTCCGGGGCTTCTACAAGGGTGCTTAGAGCTGGCCACCCAGATGGAGGGTGCTCATGAATTCCATCAAATCAATGAACATTCGGGGGTTGGGCAATGCCTCCAAATCTCATTGCCTTAGGGATCTCATTTCTCCTATGGAAATGGAAATTTTCTTAGGGCAAGAAACTCTTTGCGTTCGAGAGAAAGCCATTTCGTGCTTTTTAAATATTAAGAAAGGATGGTGTGCGGCCGCCATTGACTCTATGGGCCATTCGGGTGGGATGATCGCCATTTGGGACCTGAATAGAGTTGCCTTAAAGGATTTCAGATTTTTTGGCAGTATGTTATTATCGGGACAATTGAGGGGTATTGAAGGAAGTATTAACATCGTTAACATTTATGCTCCATACAGTGACAGGTCGACATTTTGGAAACGCATGCAAATCTCTGGTGTTCTTGATTTGCAAAACCTTATTATCATGGGTGATTTTAACTCATCCCTGCATGAAGATGAATTATGGGGGAATAAAGTCCGAAAGGACCCTCTGGAAATTTGTCTCTTTGAAATGTTCCTCTCTTTTCATCTGGTTGATATTCGTCCCTCTCCATTGGTTCCTACCTGGACTAACCGTAGGACTGGTGATAACTTCATTGCCAAAAGGCTGGATAGGGTTCTGATCAAGGAATCTCTGATGGAAGTATTGGGGGATCCCTGGTCAACTGTATTGACCTCGGAAATCTCTGACCACAGGCCAATCTCTCTGCTATGGAAATTGTCTGAGGTCGTCCGGGGTCGCCCATATAAGTTCAATCGCATCTGGCTGGAGGACCCGGAATATGTTGATCTAATTCGTAATACTTGGTCTGCGGGGGTAGGTCAATGGGGTGGCGGCAAATGGGACCATTTCCATCTCAAGCTTCAATTAGTCAAGAAGGCTTCTAAGAATTGGGATATTAAAAAGAAGCGTGTTCTCAAGGTGGAACTACAGGATATTAATGCTCAGATGGAGGTTTTTTTAAACAGTTTCTCAGACAGATTTTTGGACGACGAATCTTTCCAGCTTCTTTATCGGTTGGGGATCAGAAAAATGGAAATCCTGCACATCGAGGAAGTCACATGGAAGTTGAAAAGCAGAATATCTTGGCTCAACGAAGGTGATCAAAATACCCAGTTTTTCCACAAATGTGCAAACGAAAGAAAGAATAAGAACACAATTATTAAAAGACCGGATGACAGTTTCGCAACTTCCACTGCTGAGATACAAAGAGAAGCTCTCAGGTATTTCTCAAGCTTTTATCAACAGGATCAAGATATATCTATGGAGAACCAACGATGGTTGTTGGACCATGTTGGTACATATTTCGATGCCGAAGATATCAGCTCCATGGAGGCAGCCATCACTGAGAATGAAGTATTATCTGTCCTGAAGACCTTTCCAAAGGATAAATGTCCGGGGCCGGATGGTTGGCCTACGAAGTTTTTCGTTTTCTTTTTTGATATCTTGGGTGCGGAGTTGACGGAAGTCCTGGAATCGTTTCGGTCCAAGGGGGTCATGCCTGCGAACCTCAACTCCACCTTCATTGCACTGATCCCCAAGGTCGCTGACCCGACGTCCTTTTCATAATTTTGGCCTATTTCTCTTTGCAACATGATCTATAAAATCTCTTCTAAAATCATCGCAAACCAGATGCGTGCTACTATGTCTTCTGCCATCTGCAAGGAGAAATTCGGCTTCTTACCAGGGCATTCTATTCACGACGCCATTGCAATCGCACAGGAGGTGCTTCATTCCGCTCATTCTGAGAAACGAGATGCTCTTGTATTCAAAGTGGACCTTCATAAAGCCTATGACTCCGTCGACTGGTCATTCATTCGCATTGTCCTCCTCAAGATTGGCTTGCTTATCGGCGTCATTAGATGGATTATGTCGTCAGTGTCCACAGTTTGCTATGCAATCATCATCAATGGCATGCCATCTCAATTCTTCAAAGCTGGTCAGGGATTGCGACAAGGATGTGCGCTCTCCCCGTTGTTATTCATTTTAATCATGGACAGTTTCAGTAGGATTATGAAGAGGGCTGAGAAGAATGGATTTATTCAGGGTTTCTCCTTCTCATAATCTGTTTCAGCATCTCATTCACTTTTCGTGGATGATATTCTTATCTTTGGCTATCTTCGAAGGAACAATTGGTTTTATATTAATTATATGTTTAGTAGATTTGAGCAGGCCACAGGCTTGGCTATTAACAGAAGTAAATCTTTCATAGTTTTTGTATCAGGTGACCAATTGGAGATCTCTTTTATTGCCGAATTCTTGGGGGTGGGTAGTAAATCGGTTGCCGAAGGTTTCCGCTATCTTGGGGTTTTCATTAAACCATGTGCCTACAACAACAAGGACTGGACGTGGTTATTAGACAGATTTCAGAGGCGTATTGCTAGATGGACGCATAGATGGATCTCATCTGGAGGTAGGTTAATAATGGTACAAGCGGTCCTTTCCCAGTTAATGGTATACTAGGTGCATCTCTTCTTCCTACCTGAGCAGATTATTAAGTTCATCAATAGAATTATTGCTGATTTCAAATGGGGAGGTCCATCCATGGAAAGAAAATATCACTTGTGCAGACTGTCTCAATTAAATCGACCAAAACAACATGACGGATGGGGTATTCTCGACACCAAATCTTTCAATAATGCTCTGCTTGTGAAATCGATCTGGAGAGCTTGCTGTGGTAACAGTATTTGGAATGATATATTTAAATGCAAATATATACAAGGGGACATTCTGCTACAGATTATGACTCTCGACTTTCCTCGGCCCCGCTTTGCATCGATGATTTGGCGGAGTTTTTATAAGGTATTTTGCCATGTTTCTGATCGATTGGCATGGTCTTTTGGGAATGGAAGTAGGATTCCTATCAGATATAAGAAGATGATAGCTTTGCCCTTGCACACTCATCTGTCTATTGATATTATCCACAGATTGGCTCACAGGTGCATCTTTTACATCTCTCAGACAATTCATTATTGGGCATATGGAGCGCTTGTTTTCAAGTCTGCCGATCAGCTTAATCTATAGGGATCGGATGCTGTGGAGTGGGATTCCCTTAGGGATGACTTCATAAGTGTTGGTTTCTGTTGGTCTATGGAGGGCGATCGCATTTCATGGGATGTACCCATCAAGAAAGAAGCGGTGATTGTCAAAGATGTTTATAATCAGATTAATCTGTCCAGATATGAAGATCAGGTCTCAGCTGTTTTTCATCCTTTCTGGCACCGAAATATACCACTTAAGATTCTGCTATTTGGCTAGCTCATTTGGAAGGGAAAAATTCTCACATGGGATAATCGCCTTAAACGTGGACATTCCGGCCCTGGCAGGTGCACCATTTGCTGTAATAATTTTGAATCCATCTCACATTTATTTAGTGAATGTCCTATTGTTTTGGAGTTGTGGAAACTATTCAGTTCTCATTTCATGGATCAAAACTGGTCGCCCGGAGATTTTATATCTGCTTCCCAAGCATGGGACAAGCTATCTGGTAAGTATAAATCGCTGCCTTTCATTCTGATATGGGAGACGTCGCTAGCTAGGAACAGACTAATCTTTCATGACATTCCTTTCCGGATCCCAGTGGTTTATTCTGCAATTATGAAATGGATAGTGGATAGGCCTATCCCCATTAATCTGGTTGTGGATACCTCTTTCCGAATCAGGCCACATGACATCTCCCTTCCCGCCCTCTTTTTTGATGGTGCATCACAGGAGGGGATTTCCAGATGTGGTGCATGGATCAAGCTGTCTGATCGTGAAAGGATCCACATTCACTGGAATGGGGGCCTGGGATCCAATAATAAGGCCGAAGTCATGGCTCTTTGGGGCGGTCTCTTGGAAGCTTCTAATATTTAGGTACAGGTTCAAAATATTTTTGGGGATTCAAAAGTGGTTATCGGTTGGGTGACCAGATTATCCTCCATTATAAATCCGGATCTTCTGGGCTGGCTTCATAGGATTAAGAGAATGTGGATCAGGCTTGGCTCTCCTCCAATCCGCCACATTTACAGGGACATTAACACGCGGGCAGACGGCCTCTCCAAAAAAGGCCTTAATGCCGAATTCGGGATCATGCACGTCTCCCAATATCTGGATGGAGTTCAGGTCTGGGGGGATGCAATTCCATTGCCTTAACATCTCTCTGGTTCTAACAAGTCTCCTTTTTGATTGCAAGGTGCTCTAGTTTCTATTTCTCGCGAGCTTGTATACACAGTTTTGTGCGGTTTTTCGTCTTCAGCTCAATCAAATTGCCGCTCTCACGTATTACAACTATCTTCCTAGTTGGCGGAGCCGTCTGTATCAGTTATTGGTCTTCCTCTTTTTGGTTCTTCAAGCGATTTTTTTGGTATATAACAAGCGAGCTTGTTTCTGTCAGATAATTGTTTTCTGTTTTTGTTATAAATTAAGCGAGCCGGCTTATATGGTTTCGTATTATATGAAAAATTCATTTGTGCCTGTCATCATATCAAGCGAGCCGGTCCACCTGATCAAGCGAGCGTGTCTCCCATGGTTTATATCAAGCGAGCCAGCATTGGTCTTCCAATTTTGCCATACAGAAAGGGCTATACTTTTTTTGCTTTGCAATAATCGTTCAACAAAATTTTAAGGGATACTAGTCATGCATTTTACATTTCTCACATTAATCTACTTCTAGATCATTGTATCCTTTGTATAGGGTAAATCTTAACAGGCATGGACTGTGAATGACTTGGAAGGGGTTGAGTTTCATCCCCCTTATATTTGGCAGCCAGTCCACTTTAAATTTGCTTATTCCTACTTTGAATCTGCAATTTATTATGACTGTGCTATGTGGTTTCTTCTCGCTGTATTTTATAGCTAAGAATGTATGATGTCTATGAACTAATATATCTAATATAAGCAGTGTTTTTTTTCTTCTGAAAAAAATGTAATTTCTAGCTTGGGATTGTAATTCATATTGCAATATTTCCTACTCGGTACTCGATAAATTTGAACTTTTGATAAACCGAGGCATGTGTTTTCTCAGATTTTGATTTTAAGGGTATGTATGTTTAGATTGGGATTTAACCAAGCATTATTCCTATAAAAACTACTAAAAACTACATCATATTATGTGAAATCTTTCGATATTACTTGTTAAATCAAGTTTATTTGATTTCACTGATATTTTCTAGTGGGCTACAATGTCATTGATCTATATTTAAAGGCCCAATGAACCATGGATCCCATTCCCAAGTGATATGGAAAAAAAAATGATTGATGAGAAAAGCATAATCATCTAAACTGTTATTTTTTTGCATTTGCAAGAACCATTTTCATATCTTTTGAATATTGGAAACCCTTCGTAAAATTTTATGCGTCCCTACCATTAAGAGCATATCAATTTTTGGAGATGGGGATTCTTGATTATACTTATCTATATCTTCGATCTCATTTCTCTCCTAGTCCTTGTATAAGTTGTCTATATTGTAGCATTCTAATGTAGAGCATGCGATCATATTCATATAACTATGTAGCATTTAGATCTAGTATTTATATAACTATGTACGTATATTTGTTTTTAATTATTTTGGAGTAGGGTTTTTACGATTTTAATTTAGTTATTAAATGGGTGGTATGATTTAGTCTTGACTAGATATGTAAGAAATATTTTAATACGCATGAAATATTTGTAATAATAAAGTTGTGATCTATTTGAAAATAGACAAAATTTCAATTCTTTAAAATATAAAAAAGTTATAGGTGGTCTATATTTCATAATATGAAAATATGGACCGAGTATGAGTTAACTACTTATTTATCTCTTGGATATCATACATGCATTTAGCATTAGGGGTACCCCTCTCAGTGGCCAAAAGCATACATCTTTAATTATTCCTTCTCTTCATGACTCTGGTGCTGATGTCGGAGATCAAAATATACGGCCAATGGTTCATGGGAGGCAAAACACATATGTCATCTAGAGTTGCGAATTCAACAACACATATTTAGATTGTTGGGAATTTTGTGGGAGCTATGTTGGTAGTTGTAATGGTATGGGGAGAGTGGCCACTTGCTTCTTTTTTGTAGGTCTAGCAGACTATATTGTATTGTTCATCACTCTTTATCATAGTTTTCCTTAAAATGCTTCGATTCCAAAACAACTTCATTTGATATTTTTCTTGTTTTTCGCTACTCCAAGAACAACCAGTGTGTCTTGGGAATCCATATCAAGAAAATTTGGTTACATGTCGAAAATGACATATTTATTTTTACGTTTTATTTTCATGGCCTTGGTAAGTCCCTTGATGGGAATGCGATTTCGAGTTAAGAAAAATTTAAGCGTCTCATATGTTTTAACATAGACCAACATTAAATTCCTAATACGTTGTAAGGAATTCCCTCTAGGAAGAAATCTGCAAGCTGTCAATTTTCACCCTTTTGCACCATTAAATCTAATGTTAGACAATTGAAAGTCCTTCCACCATTAGATCCCACTACTTTAACTGTCAACTGAATATTTATTTGTGCAAATATTCACCTTGGTGATATTTATTATAACCCATGAAAATATTGTAGGTATTTCACCGAGCTTTCCCACATTATTTTTTCCTTAGAAACAACGCTGAAGGATTTGCACCGACTTTAGGGTTTTATTGTTTTTCTTGTTGCTATGTCCTATAGTCAAGATTTTTTCTTTTCCTGAAGGTTCTTTCACCAAGGTTTTCCTCCATAAAGGAGTTGAAAGAGAGGAGTCTTGTTTTTTCTTGAAATTTGAAAACCTAGCTATAATGGAACTCACTAGATCTTCCTTGCTGGTAAGTTGTCGTATCACAACTTCCTTCGTGCTATATTTTTCACGTTTTTTTTTTCTTGTTTGTTCATTATCCTTTTCAATTGGTGCTCTCCCTTACGCACTTGCTTTTCTTTGGAAAAATTTAATGGAAGTGTATTTTCACATTATTACAGTGTTGTAGAAGTATAAATAGGAGGAGAAACAATGAAGTCATGAGCATGGCCAGATGCTGACAATCCTACAAAAAATGAAAAATGGGAAAATTGAAATCTAGCTCATATTAATTGTAATATGGAGGCCCTTAAAACCCAAACCGAGTGGTTGTGTACATAGACAATGTCTTGGATAACTTCCATATATCTCATTAACCCCTTCTTGTGGTAATGCATCATGATGTGATCATGAATTCTGGAAAATGGACAAATGTGAGACCAAGCTAAGAGACCATCAACGCGATTCGGACTTTTTTCCTCAGAAGAAGGCTCCACCATTTCATCAATACAATATTTTTGGGGAGTGTTAGAGGAAGAGCCCATTTGAGCAAGGACCTTACTAATCTACCAAAATAGGGGTTAACTTTGGACCAAAAAACATGGGAAATTCAGAATGAGTAAGATGTAGTTGGTCGATCTTGTAGGCAGTGAGAGAATAACAAAAAACGATGTTCATGGGGAGTGTCTCAAAGAAGAAAAGTATATCAATAAGTCCCTATAATCTCTCATTTATTTCATAGATTCCCTTACAACCAAAAGCAATCATATATTATAGAGGTTTTTTTCTTTGACAAAATTTAAGGAGCAAGAGAGTTTTGCAATAATGTTTTTATGTTAACTCTTCTATATTCTATTACTTGGTCTATTTCCATTTTTTGCTATATAAAATTAGTAATGATAAATTTATTGGTGACAATAAGAACTCTAAGCTTACACATTTTCTACAACGTTCATTGGGTAATTCTCTTTAACCTTTTCAATTATAATCTTAAATTGCTTCTTTGATTTCACAATGTTTATTGAGTGTTTCTTCTCTTTATTTGTTGTCTTATTTTTTGGTTAACAAATCTAGTCAAAATCGAGTTGAAATTTCATTTAGTTGTATCAATTCAGTTTCTTATGACACTAATATTATGCACGTTCAATGAGGAGGAGATTCAAATTATTTTTTGTACAAATTAGTCCCATGAAAATCACATGGGAGAAACTATGTACTCACTGAAATTTGCTAGTAGAATTCGACGATTAGAGATTGGTCCTACTCGGAGATAGCAATATGTTGGTGAAGTTTTCAAGTACAATTTTTATGTTTTTTTACTTTAATTTTCAAAACCTTTTCATTACAACACAACACCATTGGATAGAATAATCACGAGATGAATTATGATTGAAAAGTCAAAATGTTGCGCATGTTGCAAAATTATTTCTCAAACCAAATTAATCATTAACACCTTAGCTTCGAGATCGTTCAAAAGGATTGGTTCCTCTAATGAGATGCATAGTACAAAAAATAGTTTAAAAATTGTGTTGACCCCAAAAATTAAAAATTATTGATAATGGCTTCTTCCATATTCATTTGGAAATTAGCTTGTCTATTAGGAATATATTCCATTTTCTTCAGCTGCACTGAAACTGGTGTTGTCAACTTTTGCAATCAAACTAGGAACAACTTGCCTAATTTTTGGAATCAATCATGCAAGGCCATTAACCCATCCTAGACCCGACTTAATAAGAATTGCAAAAAAATACATTACTTTTTGTGTATGTTAATCCTTTCGACGAACTTGTTTCCAACCTACTAATGCGTAAAAAATTCCAAAATTGTATTGCTACCCTTCCCTTTTCCCTCTAGGTCATTCAAACTCAAAAACAATTGTAGCTCAATCAAATTCAGAAACAATGGTTAAATCGGATTTTTTTTTCCCATGCTATTGATTGAAGGAAAAGTGTTGATAATGATTGCAGCTCAACAAATATATTTTTGGAGCCATATGAGGACCAAAACTAAATTTCTTTGTATCAAAAAGAAGAAAAATTTGCATAGAAATTGTCTATTTAGGTTTTACGTAGCCTCATTCATTTTGGATCCCCGTTTTAGTACAACTAAGGGTGAAAATGTGAAGTTGGGAAACACTTTTTTCCCTTTTTTGACATTGAAAATTGTAATTTTTTATATTTTTTCAACTTCAACTCCACTAAACTCATATTTTTAATGCAAATTATGCTTTTTCATAAAAAAAAGATTGATAGAGAATTGTCTTACCTCCATACTCATATTTAAAAAATAAAAATAAAAAAATATTGACATATAGAGGGGTAAATTTGTTGTTTAATAATTGCATCATATACTTTAAATTTTTAGGCAAACATAAATAGTCCCTTTTTGAACCCTAACTCTTTTTAGGGAAGGTTATTCATTTTTTGGAAATAAACCATATCATCATAATCTGCATATATTGCACTAGTGCACTAACTATTTTTTGGTAATTTTCAGATTAAATCACTATTTTTTATTATTTTTTGAAATGGACGAAGACAAAAAAATGGTGTTGTTTCAGTACATTTTATGAGCCCTAGATTTTCTTTTCAATGTGATCGTAAATAAGAAAAATGAGAGTACCCTTTTGAAGTAGACAGGGAGAGGAAATGCAATATGATTTTTCTAAATTTTTTGGTGTCGTCATTTTAAAGTTATTGAATTTTTATTCAGTGCAATTTTCCAAACAATGAAATTCCATAGTGACACAATCTAGTAAAAAATTAATAACAAAATGAAAATTTTAATGAAAATCAACAAATATTACATCATCAGAAACTAGATTCAGAGATGAATCTAATGGTACCTGGTCCGAGATATAACATTTTGGTTTTGTAGGTGTTATGCCCATCCAAAGTTGCAGGTTCCTAAAAACTGTAGAATTTTTTTGGTTTTTCGTTGACCAAAAACTCTCGGCCGAGATAATGTCTCGGATGAGACATTTATTAAACTCTCGACTAAGAGTTTAACCCACCATAGGTTACATTTAACCGCGTGGCCAAACTCCCAACCGAAAGTTCAAAAAACTCTCGACCGAGAGTTTGCACCCGAGAGTTTACCCAAAGAAAATCTCGGCCGAGAGTTTAACAAACTCTCGGACGAGAGTTTATAACTGATTCAACGAATAAAAATAACTCTCATTATAATAAAGTAAAATCCGTCTAGAACTCAAAAAGAAACGTTTTTTTTTTATATTATAAAAAAATGTTACATCAACGTTACGATGTTTTTAACGAAATGACTTCTTGGTTAATAAAACAAAATGTAGAAAAGTTACATCAACGTTACGATGTTTTTAACGAAATGACTTCTTGGTTAATAAAACAAAATGTTATATGCCGGTTATGTTGAAGGTTTTTTAATGAAATGGTTTCTGCTACCGTGGTTTCCTTTTTTTGTTTATTGCTTAAATTTCCCATTAACAGATATGAAAAATATTTAATTCGTTCTCATGCTTCATGCTTCATATTTTCAATGTAGTTTCTTATGGGTCATATTTTTGAAATTTTCAAGTTCAACACAGTGGCCAATCCAAACATAATAGTCTTTTACTTAATCATAATTATATTAAATTAAATTAATGTATAATATGCCTTATTTGAAACTTACATATGCTCAAAGGGCGGTAGGTGAAATTGGAGACTGGTACATGAATACACACAATGTCTACTTTTGAGTATACAGTGTCGCGACTTCTCCGCATGTTTTTCCTTTTCATATTACTGACAAGATAGTGCTATCAGAAATTCTCTATCATACCTTTGAGTATGGAGCTACAACAGTTCTGACCAGAAGAAAGAAAGCCTCGTAAAGCTATTAGGGTGGGGAGTGAAAAAGTGAGTACCAATAAATAAGTGTAAGACAGTGTAGGAGCCATCTCTTCCTTTTGGCTTGGTAGTGCTCCATTCAGAAGACATGATCCGTTGGGGATTGCTAGCACATAGCTTACACTCACTATGAGGATGCAGAAGAGAAGCAGTTATGTAGATTGATCTATAAAAAATAGATTCATATTCCAGCTGCACCTCTGCATTATTCTTCGTTCATCACTACTCCTCCGTTGGTAGCAAAAGTGATGCAGGGGCATTAGGCCCAAGACACTTTTTGTACATAAATAAACATAAGAGGGGTCTCATGTTTTGTTTCCCCATGTAAATATTCATAGTTGAGTTATTTTAATTAATCAGAAAGGAAGATACTGTAACTGCCCGAATGATTGATGGGCACCCGAAGAGATGGTCAGTTTCAGAAGTCAGGCTAGATCTAGGAGTCTAAGAGTCATCAAATAAGTGAATTGATTGATTTCCAATAAGTATAAAAATAAACCTCTGTGATAGGGTCGAGAGAGTTGCACAGACCTGCACATAGACCTGCTTGTATCTGCAGAGAGTTGCATAGGGAAAGAAGGCCATCAGATTGAAAACCTGGCCAGCCAGTGGTTGTAATTCAATCCATTGTGTAAATAAGAAATGTTTCCGTATATTTGTGCCTGGTGGATTTTATTTATGTGTGAATGTATATCTTCTTTACTTGAATTAGATCTGTGTGAATGTGTGCATGCATCCTAGTGGAGAATAATCGAAAATTGTGATAATTAAGAACCTGTAATGAGATTTATGGTGCTCTGCATGCAATTAGCGGAATCGATGTAAAAACTGTCGACATTGTTGATAGGGGAGTGATAGAGTCGTGAGTGTAGGTCGCGAGTGAAAGGCGGAGGAACCTTGGAAGCACAGAGTAATGGAACTATGTGATATATATATGGTAGGACCGTGTTGAAACGTCAGGGACCGAGGACCACTTATAAAGGAGCGGAACACATGAAAGAGCGGAACAAGGCGAGGACGGAACCTGGAGTGTGAGAGAAGATGGAACCGTGACATAAGTGAACAGTGAACGTGGTTTGGAGCTGAAGAGCGGTTTTCATCGCACCACCTATCGTTGGCAAGTGGTATTTTAAGAGTTGCGAGTGATTCCATAGAAATCTCGACACGTGTCCTCGACCGACATTGGAAAACCACCATTTAAAATGCGCCATCGCACGTTATAGTTCGTACTAGGACGTCGCACGATATTGTCGTGTGCCGTTGATTTGGGAAGGGGCCATCGAACGGTGATCGCACGCTGGACTTGCCCGAAGTTTAACAAAAGAGCCTAGATCATATAGACAACGATCAATGGTATAGATCATTGCGGGAGGGATGAGCAAAGGTTTGCCACTGTACTCCGGGAGCCTCCGCAATGACGTCATGGGACTATTGACCGTAGAGGTGGGGTCCAGAGCCAAAGGGTTATTATAAGCCATTTGTTTAAAAAGCGTGGAGTATTAATACAAAGTTTTGAAAGTTTAATAAAAGGTATGTTGTGTTGTTTTAATGAATAAATGAGTGGGCCCGAGTTTTTTCACCTATGAATGGTCAGCGAGTTGTTCTTTAGTTTAAAGGTGAAGTTGTGATTTATGCGGCGATCGATTGTCTATTTAAATCTTGATATATATATATATATGGAGGCGCATATGTATATACAATTGGATTGTAGAATTAATGTCTCAATACCCTGAAGTGAGATATTAACATAGTCCATAATACATTAAGGATGTTTATTTAAGGTTTTATGGGTCATTAAAATAAGATGAAAATACCAAGGGTAGATATATGTATTGATATTGAGAGCATGACATGAGGGCTGGAATTAATATCTCAAATCTCGAAGATTTGAGATATTAACACTCTCAGACTTGAGTGTTGAATTGCCAACATAGGAAAAAAGGAGGTTGCAAGATTGCCCAGATTGGAACAAGATTAGGCATGAAACTTTGGATGCACTTTACACACAGTTTAGGTGAAATTTTGGAAAGTACTGGGAATGTGGGTAAAGCGGGGTAACCTAGCTATCAAAAAGGATCGAAAGCTTGGAGGCAGAATAAATTATAAAAATGGAACAATGAACAATCACATCATTAGACACCGATATACCCTGGAAACCCCGTAGGGTGAAAACCAACAAACATTTAATTTTATTATTAAAATTTTGTGAGGGTGTTCACCCCTCACTCAATGGTTATAAGTTATTCTATCCCTTGACCATTGTCATAAAATATTACATAGAAAATCATCTTAATTGCGATATAACTAGCTATAAGCTATTACAATTATCATGATATCATGTACTCATGAATCCTCAATATCTAGGTCTTTATGGTCTGACGGTTTCCATAAGTGGATCATCCTGTAGTTATAATTCCTCAATATACACAAATATTTATCCACCACAATGTTAAACATGGACTATCCTTTCCACAATTCACCATTTTTTCATGTCATTGTTGTCACCAACACACTTGATATCATGATTAGAGAAAATATTAGTAAACCAATAATCAATCTTTATCAGTGACACTTCAACATCTATTTGTGTGCATGCATAAAACATAAACATAATGCAATGAAATATATTTTTTAACATCATGGCACATGCATAAGTAACAAGAAAATCACTATCAAGTGTCATATTTCCAACAAAAAAATAACATAATATTGCATGCACTTTCATATTATTTCCAAAGGAAATCTAACATACTAGATATTGTTCTTGAGCATGCAAATTCATAACAAGCTTTCATGAGAGCTGACCCAACAGGAAATATTCTTTGTGTCTACTATTATGTTTTATTTTCCAAATGGATTAACGCAATGGATTCTATACTTATGTATGGGAATGCATGTTATTTTCCAAAAACATAATTTCCACATGAGAGTTATTCACAATGGTTATTACGTATAAAATTTCAAGCTCTATTTCAAACAAAGCTAACATAATAGCTAATTTTTTTTGCATGCAACTACTTATCCTCTCCAACATAAAATAACATGATAGCTTATCCTTCTGGCATGTGAAACATATATTTCTTTCCAAAGGAAACCAACTAAAAATTGCATGGAAAAATAAACATTTTTTTTTCCAAGGGATCAAACATATAACATTTATTCTTTCATGCAAAGAAACATTTTCCTCTTACCAAAATCTCTAACCCAATATCTATACACAATATTCTTCCAAAAGAAAAACAATACCTTAGCTAATCCGTTTAGGTGTGCAAATGCATATTATTTTTCCCAAAAGAAGGCTAACACAATCAGTATTATGAGATTGTACCTTCATTTTCTCTAGAAATGTAATACCAAAACTTTTTTTTTCCATGCATGCAATTGTATATGTTTCTCTAAAGAATTTTCCAAAGGAATCTTGACACAATAAAGCATGTGATTACTAGTTTTACTATCCAAGAATATAATTCAATAATGGATACAAGGACATGTTTTTCTCTTCTCTTATTTTTAAAAAGTTCTAACACAACAAATACTTATTTTCATATAGATATATATATATTTCTTTTCCAAGGAATCAAATATACTAATTATTCTTTTTGCAATAGTTATCTAACTCACTAGCTATTATGCATGCAATACACAATATTTTCCTATCATTTTACACATCATACAAATTTATAATATTTCCTCAAGAAATAGCATGAATAACAAATTCTCCTCAATTAACACAACTAACATTCTTTTATGCAAAGGTTTTATGTGAACTCTTTCTCAAAACGATTACTCACATATTCATTTCTAGTAGATCAAATATACTCGATATCATTTATGTGCACATAAGTCGCTATTCTCTTTATGAGTCCAATATTTCTCTTTAAAAATTTAATGCATATGTATCATGAGAACATCCTTGGTAATATTTTAAATGAAATAACTTAATTCCTTTAAAATAATTACTAACATAATTGTTCTATTTTTGTGTATGCAAATAACATATTTTTTCAAGAAATATCAACATAATTGTTCTATTTTTCTGCATGCGAATAACTTATTTCTTGTTAAGAAATATCAAAATTAATAGTTATTAGTTTTTGCATGCAATGAATTTATTTCTTTTCAAGAACATTAAAACAATATTAATCTCTATATGTACATAATAACTATTCACAACTATTCTTATTGCGCTAACAAATCAAATGGAAACACTCTGTTTTTCTTGTTTTAATCATCAACTTCGGGCATTATGAAAATGTATTTTATTTTTTATACATCTATCACACTTTTGGGAGATACAAAGACATATTTGGACTATATTTTATAATAGTTCATGCTATTTACACAATTATTTAGTGACGCAACAACAGCGTTAGAATGGAAATAACCAAAGCACAC